>BGZK01001215.1:0-188952 GCA_005406025.1 Eumeta japonica
AATTACAAAAGGAAAAATGTGTGTCAGCTCCGACGCACGACTGGAGTTTACTCCTAAAGTACGATTGTCTAAACATACGCAAAAAGTTTATTTAACTGAAAATTTCGTTTTGACTAAAATTTAAGAAAAATGATTAAAGATAAATTTTTTAGCCTATCTACAATTATTTCATTTTTCATTTTAGTAAAAGAAGATTTATTATAACTACAATTATTAAAATATTATGGAAAGTATTTTGAATAAATTTTGTTTTTACCAATAATTGAAGAAAAGCATTAGAGAAGAAATTTTTAACCTATCTACAATTATTTTGTATTTTTAATTTTAAGAATAAAAGACGAAGATTTATTGTAATTAAAATTATAAAAATATTATCAAGAAGTATTTAAAATAAATATTTACATTGTAAAAGAACACTTTAAACACAAACAAAACAGTGGTGACGATCCGTTATTAGAATTGTATAACTGATACACTATATATATATATATAGTTATACATTCTGTTCAATGTTTACAAACGATATATATATATATATATATATATATATATATATATATATATATATATATCGTTTAATAAACGTTAATAATGACTATAGTATATATAGGTATACACACACAATATATGCGTCAGCTGCCACGCTGCGTTGGCTACACACAAGTATACAAGTACACATATACACGCGATGGAAAGTGAAAGGTGCGCCAATAAGTTGCGCACCAAAACGTAACCGGATTCATCAGTAGATTTTACTCCTCAAATTTTCTCATACCGGGCGCCTTATATGAAATCGATTCTTAAGGGTAAACTCAAAAATTATCGATCTATTCGATGATCTCATTATTACATATTTTTTGTATAAAGAAAGATACATCCTACGCCTAAGTCGAGTTGACGTAAGTAAACCAAAATATAAACGCAGCTTCGAGTCGAACTACTACTAAAATAACTCGACAAATATGGTCCGTAAGCTATTTAAAATGCTAAATCTACTTGTAAAATTAAATAAATATGTAGGCTCCAGTGCAAACCTCTTAAAAGGAAATAAAGCGTTTTGTAGGGAGGCACATATTGGCAGAGGTAATTAAAACCTGAAATAAAACAAACTGCTTTCTTGGGGACGCGTAGGTATATCAAAAATAGAAATTAATATATGCCTCAGACCCGTCGCTTGATTGTTTGATAATAAGATGAGAATCCTCCACAAATGTGAATACGTGGGCGTCCTTGTATGTCAATTTAAATATATTACACTGAGAATGTTTAAAAATTGAATCAAATATCTGCACAAAGAAACACAATGCTCTTTTGTCCTCCCACTATTGAGTTCATGTTCATTAAACTAAATGGTAGAAGTTGTTCACAGTAAAACTTTATCCAATGTAGTTTCCAAACAAATTCAATCAACTGAGAAAGGTAATGGGCGAAATCATCCAAGTTTTAATATTTAATTCTGCTGTGTAAGCCGGAAAATAAACGGCATGGTATTGTAGAAGAGATTTTTAAAATGTTCCTGTATTTTTCTTTTCCTTTCTAGATGTAAAGAAGTCCTAAGTAGTTTATTCTACATATTGTATTTATTTGTTCAATCAAGGTCTGTTAATTAATGGCTGTTTGGTTTCACGAATAATTAATATGAAACTAAACTGTAATTTACACAAAATAATTTTCTATTCGACTTAACAAATCCTACTGTTGAACTTCACCTCATTATAAGATATATTTCGAAGTTGTGAATACGGCGGAGCCTTGAGTAACGGAAAATTTGGCAAATTTAGGGTGAGATATTGATTACAAGAGTCCCTTTAAGATTTTCGCACTCACGAACACGCATCATTGTTTAAACTTTTATGATAAAAATCTAATCAAACTATAAAACGGAATTTAGTCTGGTCCTCGGTAACATACTGACTAACTACTGAGTGACAGCGACTTCGTGGAACGGACTTTAATTATGTACCATAATGTTCATGTCCTTTTTTTTTGCCATAAAGGTAAAGAAGCGCCGGTCAGTTATATTTCAAACATGAAAACTTTCAGAATTGGCCACAATAAGCTAGTCGATTATGGCCAGTTCAAAAAATGTACTGTATCTGCACGTAGTCATGAATCTTTGATTAAGAGATAGCCGGCTACAACATTTTTTTTCAGAATCCTTAGATTAGACTTGTAAAAAATATTACAATGCTTCTTGTTCTTGAGTAAAGAGAATTAAACAGTAGGATATTGATGTCTTCTTAAGAGTTAATTTCGACCATTAAATTTTCGCTTCGCAATATGCAAATATCTCTGCACATCGTGATATTTGTAATAATAAAATTTTTGGGCATTTTATGGGATCCATAAGGATGTATAGAATCCATTGGCGCCAAATGGATACCTTGTATGGATTTTACATGGGAACGACAACATTTCCAAATATGGCCCTATGTTTATGGGCTGTATACGTATGTCATCCACATGGGTCACCTGTTGTAGAAAAATAGCCGTAAGGTATTCTGTAGCCAAAGCACAGTTGTCTTCACTTTATTTATATGCTTATGCCAAAAGTTTCCATGCCTGAAATCTGATTTCAAAAAAATTCCCAAAAAAGAACTTATAAAGTAATTTAATATATTGTTACTTACTCTCGTATAAAATCAAATTAACATATTATACAAATCCAACCCGTTTAAGATATATATACATATATATATATATATATATATATACGTCATGAAAGTGAAATCTTTATGGCGTGATTTGTAGTGCTACCTTGAGATCACATTAAACTTTATGGTTTGTGATATGTTATGCCACAATAATATCGCATCACAATGTAAATGTATACTATTAATTAAATTACTTCCTCTTTAAATGCGCAAACGAATGGAATACAATTAATAATCTTAATAAAATTCGTTATAAATACTACAAGTGAGTGCACCTCTATGTGGAATTCTTAGTATAAAATGAAAATATTATGAGAATGTATACGACGACAGTGTGTTGAGTAAAATCTGACAAAACTACTAACACTACTCACCATATAAACGTTTATTTTCTAAAATAATGCAAATGGAGATTCCGACTGCAACCCGCGATATCGAAAACTAGGCAAATAGATATCGAAGCCCATCACTAAGACATCCAAGCACATCACTACGCGCCCGTTCTCGACTCACGGCCACGCTTCAGATGGCTTTTAAGATTATCTTGCGGATGATCGAACTTTCCACGTCCTTAAATCATCCCAAGTGTCTGCTTTCCTTCCTGTTTGTACGTAAGTATTTTAGGTAGTTGTTTCCCAATAACAACATACAGCTATTCAATTGCTGTCTCGTACACAGAACACCGTCCTACTAAGCGGTGATATTTCGCGTTGGATCGCGCCCGTAGCTGGTGGGGTAACTTATAGTGGCCACAAGCGTGTAACTTAAGCCTGTGGTTTATAGCGTTTACATACTTATGAAGCTTACATACTTTTATATGTCTATAGTACGTAATAAGTTCATTTAAAAACCATGCGGACAATGCAAGTAAAACGGGCCATTGCGGTGACGGACGACTAGTGCTGTGCACAGCGTATTTAATGATATAAATTTAATGACATAAAAGTACGTCTACTGCGGTTATATTATTATTAATACGAGTGTACAATGTATCAACTACCTATAAAATGGTTGTTTTCTCGATAAAATAAGAATTTACATTTTTAATACTACCGAATATTTTATTTCCCATAACAAAGTTTTTGAATATTTATATTATGTTAAATAAAATATATGTAGGTAATGAACATATTTTTTCTTTATGTACTAAAATTTCGGAAACTAGTAAGCCCATCGGCATGAACCAATCGACGCGGTATCGTCTATGGATGGTTATACTCCATTTATGATACAAAAGAAGTGAAAGTATGTTTTTTATGGATGGTTGTCGTTCGGTGATAATTGGACGAATTGTAATTGGGACTTTGATATTCGACGCGGAATCCTCCGTAGATCGTTACAGACTATTTATAATAAGAAAAATGTAAAATAATATCTGTATGTATGTTTTTCATACGCTGACGGCTGAATGTATTGCAATGAAATTATTCATAGAGGTAGACTATGTTCTCAAATAAGATTTAAGAATTACATTATATAATAGGTTTGCTTCTTATAAAAAAATTTATAAGACGCAGTAAAAATGGTATTCTGTGATTACTAACATTCACGGCCAAAAGATAAGAATAAAGCATTAACATTTTTTCAATATTTTTGTAGAGATTCGTCTAGAAACAATAAAACTAGAAGCCGCCATGGGACGGCAGACAGATGTGAAATACTAAAATTGACGGTCAAACTTATATACTTATACGAGGGTATAGAACCTATACAAGGGTCACTCTAAAATTATTGAGACACAAGAAAACTGTATAAGTAAGACACGAGATTTACATATGTTCAGTGTCTCCTTCTTCAAACTTCTGTAGACGAATTTTCCACACACAGAAAGCATCGTTCTAGTTATTTACAGAAATAAAGCCAAAATAGTCAGTAACAGCATAGTCGATGCCGTTCTGTAATGCAAAACGGAGACCACAAGTTTTTTTTCAAATTACAAAAACAACCGAAAATTACATATGCGAGATCCGGTAAGACGGATGTTCTAAGACTACAATGTTAGTTTCCTTCAAAATCTGAAAGTGAACCTAGCGGTATGAGAAGATGTGTTGTCATGGTGCAGCATTAAGCCTCCTAGGGTTTGGAGAACTTCTGGCAAGCAGTGTCGTGTGTACCAAGTCGCCGTGACAATTTTTTGTCTTTTTAATGTAATAGCTTTGACGAAGCCTGTACTTCTGAAAATTGCACATACTTTTTTCACTGTGATTGTCATGGATCATTTTTATAAGCCTATAACCTGCTTTTCTGAAGTGAAGGCAAGTCATAAAAGGGCATGTACGTTTCACCTCCTGTTACAATGTTAATATTGCACGGTAACCGCCTTTATTCAATTACTTTAATGTCGGTCGGCTGGATTCCTTACACGCTTGGATTTTTACTGTTGCATACGTTAAAGTGGAACTCAACGAGAAATAATCTTTTCCATTTTTAATTCATCATGCAAGATCTCATACGCCGCTGCGGGCTCAATCTTAAGAGTATTCTGAATCATGTGATAGGTACATGGATTGTCATCTTTTAATGACCACGGACTACCTCGTCTGGAGTGACTGTTGAGACAGGCGTTCCCGTATGTTCTGCATATCTTTAAGTACGTTGCGTCTATTATGAAATTCTCTAAACTATCGAGACACAGTGGCTCGAGATGGCGCTTCATTATTGAACGCTTAATGTAATCACTGATCTGCGGATAGAAGGACCTTAACATGATATTATGTCCTAGCTCGCCAGTGCCCACGTTTCAAGTAATTTATTTGCTTCACTGACACACACTTTACGACACCTACGTTGAAAAACGCGGAAAGTGACTACTGCGCGCGCTTTTGTAATGAAGCTTTTGTAAAAGATATATTAGCCTTTCCGTTACGTCTGTCAACTTTTAAACTCCCAATATGTCTGCGCGGGAGTACGCCCTCATCCTAATCGTCTTTAAGAAGTAAAATTTTTAAGTCATCGCGTGAGACGCATAAGGGAAGAAATTGACGTCCTGAGGGCACTTCATATGGGTTTTATATAGGAATTGCAACGTTTCGATAGATGGATCCCGCATGGCTATATAGATATATGATCCATATGAGCTGCCCAGAAGAATAGCTTACGTTAATTTTAATATTAAAGCTGATGTATCTCGGCTTTATTCTTGTATCTATTTAGAACTTTTCCTCATCTTAATTTCTAACATTTAGAAAATTCATTTGAAACTTTAAAAGTGAACTTTTTTTTGATATGTTTTTATTTGAGAAATAATTAAGTATTTATAAGAATCACTATTCTAATATTAAATCGTTTATAATAAGGCTAACATACCAATTAGATATGTTCAAGATGTACACGTGGAACGACATCTCTATTGCGCGATCTCATTTTAAGTACACAATTGAATATAATACAATTAATTAATACTCGATTATTATAAAGCTGCAGGTGCCTTTCTATATGTGATTTGTCGGATGGCTCACGTTGATCGCGTTCATAATTTAATATTTTCATTCATTTTTTGTGTAAATTATCCTGTGAGCTGTAGCAAGTTTCATGTTGGCTATGGCTTGCATGCGCTTAATATTTTGAGTGACATTTGTGTCCTTCTCGTGCTGTGAGAGTAGATACCTAACGAAATTTCATCCCTAAGAAGCCATAATCTTCTGAGCTAAAAATAGGAGAAATTCAAGGTTTCTGAGTTGATGCACTGTCCTACGTTCCATTTAATTTTTCGTGGAGTCACTAATCCACTGTTATGTAAATCTCAAGTGCCTCTTTTCTTTTTGATGCTTTATAAAATACGATTTCTAAATTTCATGAAACACTATCAGCCCTTTTTTTTTAAACAACTCGAATAGAATTTTATATTTTCATGTCACGCATAAGTGTAGAAGTTATAATTTTTCATTTAAAACTATCACTGCCTTTTTGCTGATTATTATTTTTTAATAATGATATCGTAAAAATTCAACATCGAAATAATAAGTTTCTCCGTCTTTCTACGTCGAGCTTTGCTAGACAAATTAGTTAATTTATGGATTTGTCTTTGCGTTTCCATTTATTATCAATGAATGTTTTAATATTGAATACAAAACGTAAAACAGATGATTATCACACAGAGGCAAACATGCAAATTAATACACCAGAAAGAGATTGACGTATTTCCATAACCAAACATATTATAATTCAAAATCTATGTTTCAAAAATAATTCGAGCACGTAATCACAATTGCAGCGGCGCCTACAAATGAACGCACATTAGCATGTTGCGCTGAACAGGTGGTATCCGCCCCAGTTGTTTAGGCTGGGCGGAGGGGCGCGCGGCCGGGGCGGCGGTATGGATCGCAGTACGTGCCCCCGGCCCGCCCTACGCGGACGTTTTGTACCGTGAAAGCCTTCGAATGTGATACACTTTCAACAGGTCGTTCCGCGTATTCCGTTCTGGGGAAATTATACAAAAGAATTATTAATTTTAAATTAACGTGTGTATAGTTGCTGATGTTATTAAAATTGATGCTGTGATTGTATTAATCTCCTGTTTGGACACGATAGACTTCTATTAAGAGGTTAGTATTTTTTTATTAATTAAAGTAATAATGTTTACCAAAGTTCCAAAACCGGAGAAAAACTACCACTTCCTACTTTTTTATTTATACAATATACATATACAAATAAATAAACAAATAAAAGTCGCTGACCAATAATGAGTTAACTTCTACGAGAGCAGCGTGTGTGCAAAAGCTTACCGAACGCCGAAGGAGCGACGCAACAAGTGAGGACGGCCTACTTTGTCTCAGGCGGCGTGGAGCTTTAAGCGCCGTCATATAATTTATACGTATGCCTCGGGCAAACAGAGCTTTGACGGGGAAAAACCTCGCTTTCTGCCGTATTTGTTTGCTTCGCAAAACAAATGACTTTCATCGAATCCGGCTTTATTTTGTGATTAATTTTGTACGGCTGAATGTTTGCTCGACCTCCTATTGTACATGAAGCGCTAATGGCTCTTCACAGTTTTTCGGGTCGTTGGATAGATACGAAAACTTTAAAAAATATAGCAAGTTATTGCACAACAGGCGACATGTACGAACGTATTTACTTTTATATTTTTATACTTTAAGAACAGCTATTAAGTAATCATCAACGAAAGTTCATTACGATTAGTTACCAGTAATGGAACTAAGAAAAATTTCTTTTAAAATTCTGTTTGTCTATAATCTCACGCCCGTTTCCCAAAAGTATAAATAGAAACCGTAGATTTTCGCAAAATACGATCTTTGCATAACTCTTTTGCCTTACTGACATCTATCAATCGTTCCATGCGGACCCGTTTATTTGATGCGTTTAAAATGTGACCCTTTTTTAATACACCACCATTTTGGGTCACATAAGATCTTCTGAGTTAACCCTTACAAAACTTTATCTCATGCATATTCATACTTTATTAGATATCCGAACTATTTCAACATACCTTTTTCTATATATTCTAGTCAAAACACGTTTCCAACCACATTGTTCTCTCACATCACCATTTCTATATCTAACTTTCAAGTATGTTCGTACTTTAAGAATACTTCGTAGAGATTTCATCCCCACTGCATCGATTCTGGTTTTATATTTCTACTGGCACACCTAAGTTTTACTGTCATACTTAAACGTGCTGATTATTATTAACGGATGGTGAAACATAGTCACGAATAACTGGCAGATTATGGTTTAAATGAACAAAACTAGTCAAGCACGAGTTAAAGTCATGCCTTCGGAGTTCTGCCCTACTATATAATATACTGCATTATGTATTTACAAAAAAAAATTCTTTCGTTTCAGTTCGGGCTCCTTAGCGCGATTAAATTAGGTTTTGTCATTGTTATTTGCTGTTTTATTTTAAAATTTACAGTATAATGCCACTAAATAAAACATTTATTTAGTGGCAATGTACTATGTATAACACTATGTATGTATAACAGTTTTTAAGACAGAATAATAATAAAAAAAAAGTTTAAAAAGCACTCTTCTTATGTAATGACCCCTTATTTTTTAATATTTATTAAGTTATCTATTTCAACTGGCTTATTACGATTCAAAAAACATAGCCCTCTAAAGGTAAAACAAATGAACGGACTGACGGATGGACGGACAGCGTAGGCTAAATAATAAGGTCTCGTTGGCTTTCTTTAGATAAGAAACTTAAAAACCAAAAAATATTATTAAAAAGTGATTAACCTGACTTATCCATAATTCTTTTGATTGAGGGATTTAGAAAATTCCTTATTCAAAGATCCCGCCCAAGTGAATGAAATAATCCATATAACCCTACCAGCAATGACCATAATTCTTCAATTTTGGGTACGTGAAACGTGATTATTTTGCATTGTCGTTCCGATGCAGTCGTGTCTTTGTTTTTCTCTTTGTCTATTAATTTACGTGTCTGTATTATGCAATCCTTGGTTGTGCAGGTTCCTGCTTTAGGTAAAATGTTTAAAGCTTAGCTGTAAGTAGTCGTTTGAATATTATAGTCGTTTCATCTATTAAATAATATTAATGGCTCTACAGACGCGAGTGATGGGTAAATAATAAATACCTACACATATGATTAACGAAAAATAACAAACGTAAATTTTGTATTCTTAGAACAGAAAAAGTATGTATTTAACAAATAAACGATCGATTGGTTGAGCGATAGACAGATATTAAAAGCAATATTTCCATAATAGGGTTACATTCCCTAACTTGGATGTGTCTATTTTGAATATGATTTGTATTAAACCATCTGAAAATTTGATGAAAATATTAAATCAGTAAGATGATCGTTTGATGAAATCCGAAAAAACAAGTTCAATCAACAAGCTAGTCTTGCGATATCTGGAAATGAGAAGAGATAAATTAAATTTATCCGATGATCTGACAAACCGAAAAATTAACAAATCAAAAAAAAAATGCTCGATAATTGGAGAATCCTAAAAAATTATTAAATCAAGAAATTAGTCGTCCGATAATAGTAAAATCCTTATAATTAATACGAATTAACAGGTTATAGTCGTATGAGGTATCGGTAATTAGAAAATAAAAAGCAAACAACACAATCCAGAATTTTGTCATATGCCCAACAACATATTACACATATGTTATTGAGTACATGGCAAATAAGTACATAGTACTCGTTGTCACAACAACAAAGTACTTGTGACCCGCCATTATACTTCAGGCGATGGGTTGAACCCGGCGAATCTAATTGGGACTATAAAGAGCTCTAAACTTGGCCACTCAAAGCGATACGGAATACTGAAACTTCTTTATCTGGACCATTGAGTGGCTCGATTGGATTTTACGTCTGAAAACCGGCGAAAAATCTAAAATTTTATAGCCGTTAGGCCGTTTACAGTTTTTCCATTAACTTTTATCTTTGGTTTAGGCATTAACGCGCCTCGTAGGTACGTTTGGACACGCCGCTGTACCACGATCAAGAATGTAGAACGAAATTCAGACTTTAATAATGAGATTTGTTTTTTTCGTCCCCGGTGTATTCAGATTAGATTAGTACAATAGGAGATTAAGAAATGTGTACGAACAATGCGAGCAACTTATTCTTTTTGTTTGTACCACCAAAGAATAAAATCATCATTCTTGGCGATCGCAAGTCGAGTATATGTCGCTTTTTTTATTGTTAACGAAGTGCCTCAGTAATGAAAAATCAATACTAACTTTAGATTTTTGTCTATTAAATAAATAGAAAATTAAACTACAACTAAACGATCACATAATCGGTAGTAAAACATTTCTTTGCGCTTTAATTTTCTCATGACAAACAATTGTATTTATGACGACTTTTCCTTACTAGAAATATTTTAGTATTTTCCACTATGTAGTGGACTTTGAGTTAAATATTTTCGATAATTGTTTTAGTTGTTATAAACAGCCAAGTAATTTTAGTTATTAAGTTTATTTTATCGAATTTATTAATTAACAAAAAAGTGATTATGATCAAACTTTTATCACATACAGACCCAATTTAAGTCAAGACCAGCGTCAAATAAAAATATATAATAAAACCCGCTGGACCCTAAAATAACCTATAAAAACCATTAGCGGTAACGTCTGGCGGCTCGATCCCAAATATTCCGTGAAATTAAAAATTAAAGTGTAACTGCCGGATAAGGGTCTCCGATATCAAGACCGCTGCGGGGCGGCTTAATCAGTAAAATAGTCTAATAACGTTAAACAGGACGCCGCGCTAACATCGCGCAGGCTCTAAATTCAATTATTAAACAAACCCTTAATGAATACTGTAGCGGGCCGAAGGGCGAACTCTAGAATGAAACTGATAAAATGTCGGGTAGGGTGGGAAACGATTTTAATTGTAAGCGAAATTTGAATTAGAATAATACCCCAAGTTTCGGGACTAAAGTTTTCTCCTTGAACCGAAGTTCTGAAAAGTTCTGAAAAGGAAAACCGTCTCGAGTCGTTCACGTGTTCGCGGTTTAATAATTTTGATGGGGGTCGATAAAGGGTTGTCTTTTAAGGGTTCGTGACAAAATCTTGAGCGACTGTAATCCATTTTTTTATTCATGCTAGTCATTTTATTTAATTTAAGCTATACAACAAAATGGCATTTATAAAAAACATAAACACTACTCAGAAAGAAATAAATAAATTAATCTTTGATAGGATTACATTTAACTGATTTCAGTTACATTTCTTTTGCTTTAGCCAAAAATTTTTTTACTGCTACTTGCTATTGTGGTGTAAAAATACGGTTTAGTTATTGTGAAGTGTAACTGAAAAATACTTTGCACGGAATATAAAGTGACGCCCAACACATGAATTTGAACAAGCTTCATAATAATGCATGGGAGAATTTAGTATCAAAATCGTGACCGACAGTACAAGCGGGATAGGAACCAAAATTGTGTCTTTTTTGTATTACCTACTGGGATAAGCGAGCATTGAAGGTCGTATGGCGTTTGTTCGGGAACATTGGTATTTTGACCAGATAACGTAATGTTTGGATTATCTATTATGAATAGAAATTAAATTCAATTAGCGTGGCGACAACTAGTGAGACGAATGACATGGAACAATTCCTCGTAGTCTTTCTCTGATACAAGAGATATAGTATAAAAAGAAGTGCATCATGTCTTTGCAAAGCTAAAAGGTCAACGGTTACTGGTTAGCTGATAATTTAAACATCTGATATGATCGAGTGTTCAAAGAGGAACGATGGTGATCTCCCTCAGCCAAGAGATGAGAATACTATAAAATCTTCATCGACACCTGTACCATACTAAAATTGAAGGCCTTGATTCGGCCAGCAGTATTGTCTAGCTCTATAAGGCATCCAAAGTGCTTTTAATCCATCGTAACTTTCCTTTTTAAGCGACTACAAAACTAACCATCACTCGATATACCAATGCCTGAGATACCGACATAAGGCTTGAAATTAAAGAAAGCTCCTTGAAATCAAAGGTATTTGGACTTCATACGTGTATTGTTAGCTCAAATAAAAAGTAAGATTTGTGATTAAGATTGTGCTATCATTCACCTGACCGTTATTGATTTATGACATATTTTTATTTTAGAACCTAATAAGATATAAAATAACAGCTTGTGCACAAGCTGTGCGTAATTATAATTTTAGTTTATATTTTAGGTAAGAAAATATCAAACTTTTTACAATTTGTATATTCTTTATTCTATTTTGACCATAATGTTGTTTTAACTATGTTTTGTATTTCTCCTCCCTCCCTCCCTTATTTTTTATTGATTGTTTCTACTTAATGTAATTTTATACACTGCAAGATTATA
The DNA here is from genome assembly GCA_005406025.1 of Eumeta japonica. Classification (NCBI taxonomy): domain Eukaryota; kingdom Metazoa; phylum Arthropoda; class Insecta; order Lepidoptera; family Psychidae; genus Eumeta; species Eumeta japonica. Next base: position 12,432 of record BGZK01001215.1, read on the forward strand.
AAATATATGCATAAATACAAGTCTTTCAATTCTGTTTTGGTTTTTTTTAATTTTACTATATTATTTTTTCTGCTTTACCAAACGAATTAAAATTACTTAGGTAGGTACGCATTGACGATATATTCCTAAATAATGCTTATTAATTGCATATTAACGGCGGATTGCACCAAAAGTAAAAAGTAATTCGTAAGATTTGACAGATTATCCATACATTATTTATCAATTCATTCAGATCACTCACGATTTACATTTTTTATTTTAATGCAATGCGACGTAAATATAGCACGTACCTATCTATGTATAAAATAAGTATGTACTACACATAATGGTTACACTTACCATACATATAGTAACCATTGCAATGCTATTTTAGTGACAAAAACAGTAATGAGTAGTACATTTTAACAATAAATTTTTGAACACTACTAATTCATTCATTACCCAATACAATAGTATGATGCAAACATTACTGAAAATTATGTTACGCTAACAATATATTTAGTTAACTACCTCAGAAGTTAGGTCATGCTTAATAGTCGTTCGGACTGTCACAACTAGAATATCTTGTTAGGAGCACAGAACTCCTAGTGGCCTATAACTAGATTTCTCTTTGTATTAATTACTAAACGATTCTCGCTGTCACATGTAGCACCAAAGTTTTGTTGCGTAAATTAGAATTTCAGTAATGATAACAAGATATTTTTTCAATGTGGGTCACTGAAATTCACAGTTACATGAAAAACCTTACATGTATCTTGGTAAGCCCACAGAATCGATATATTTACTAATTTTTCCATAGATGTCTCAGATACACTAGAAGATCATTTGCTGAGACAGCTTGTTAGAAACCGTATTAACGCTCACTTATCACTTGGTATTCATTTAGGTAACCCAAAAATTAGCGTTTGATAATATCGTCCTTGGTCTTTTTGGCAGAAACGTACAACACTTCTATAGACAGATGGTTCACTGCTACCTGAATGGTTTAAAAATATTTAAGTGCCTAGCTATATGATTGGAGTTTTTGACCTGAGCTATCATCGTCGATTGGAATAGTGTGCCCTTATACTTATTTTCCATGATTTTAGGCCTCATTTAGTATTAACTAAATGACACCTTAGCAGATCTAATATTGGGCAATTTATAAGCTAGGATCTCGAGAATCTCTAAGAACTTAGATTAATGTAATTGAATAAATACTTCTGAAATTTACGTTTTTATAGAATATTTGATAAATGCTAGAGAAAAAATGAAACTGCTTAAGCAAAATAGCAATAATATTAATTTAGCACTAAAATAAAAGCTATGCAATAGCTTAATAAAAATTAACTGTTATCTGCAATTCCATTGACTACACAAAGTCGGACATTCAATTTAGAGACTCTGCGCATGTTCAGTAACAACCTCATAGATGTATAATATTTACCCTTATATTAATTTACGACTTTATTGGACTAATAGCCGGTAAAAGAAGATATACATAATTCCTAACTATAATATACTGGAACTATCTATAGGTTAAAATCAACTCGACTTCTTGGAACTTTATTTCCTTCTCTAATAATTTTATACTTAATGTACATAATTAAATCTGAAAAGTTAGCCTCATGTTTCTGTTTTATCTCTTGAGAATAAACTACAAAACGTAACAGGTTTGACCCTTGTTCATAGTAAAATTCACCAACGATTTTTAACTTAAATCAAATTAAAAGAAACCAGTAATAGTCAGTACTAGAAAGTAAAAGCAAGTTATTAGTGCACTTAAGGATAATGCTTAAAGTGAAATGGAAAAGCCGGATTGTGAAATCATACCTAGACGTTGATAATTCTTTGATCTCTAAATTCAAAACCAAGAGGGAATTTAATATCTACAAGTGAGCAAGACCTCGCTCCGTAATTCAAGCGTCATTTAGCGATAAGTGAAATAATAGTTTTTTGTTTTTCTCTTTATTCGATCACAAAAGAATTGGCTCAATGAAAACCGTTATTTTAGAATTGAAAAGTTAAGTTTCTCTTAACATCACTTCGCGTTAACTTTCATAAATTACATGTGTGATAACGCTTTTTCTATAGAAGTTTCTTTAAGATAGAATTTTACGTGTTTTAATCTTGAAGAGTTTTTCTAAAACTAATGATAAGTTCGCTCTCCCATTCTAAGCTAAAGGACCATTTTAGTTTGTTTGTTATTGCCGGACAAACTTACTTTTTATTTGTATACACACCATAAAACCAAATACGATAAAAAACATTGAAATTTTCGTACTTTCTATTGTTTAATGTTCGATTTAGATGAAATTAATTTGATAACAATTAAAATTCATATTCTAATTAATCAAAAGAATCAAAGAGTTTCTATTATTATCATTAAAAGAATTCTATGTATATTTGTTCAATTTTTTTTATCCAATTTGTTAAGAATTTGTAAACCAAGTAGAAAGCGTTTTCTAATGATGAAAATAAATTATTGAATTTATCGTTAAGCGACAAACTTTAAATAATTCATTTATGACTCAATTATTTACTTAGGAAACTTTCGTAAAGTATTGAATCAGTTATAAATATATATTTCCAATAAAAAAAGACATTCAATAGCCGAATCCTGCATACGAGTCAGAGAGAAACTACGATATGTGACATGCGAGTAAACGCGTTTGATAAGAAATGAAAATACTGGTTGATAATAAAATTTCTTTTTTACGCTCGTGAGCCTCATTAACCTTTTTTAAGAAAAACATGTCAAAAATTTTTAAGTACATTTAAATGTCACAAAATTTGTCGAAACCATCACTATTTAATTTGAACAATTTCACATCTATGAAAATTTCTTTACTGTATTAAGTCAAAGAACATTTCAAATTTTCATTTAGTCAAATAATACATAAAAGACTGGTGTATTAAAAAATAAATTAAAATAACATAATTACGTTATAATTAATATAGCAACATGCATTTTATAATGAGTAAGTCATACTGAAAAAAAAAATTATAAAAATTGGGCAACTATGCCTTTGGAAGTAACACACCTTAAACTTTAGACTACCAATCGAATCTTTATTATTTAACTTTTATGTTATGAGTATAATGAATAATTATGTACAGTATATTATTCGATAAACGAAAAAAATATATATAATCATAAAATCCGTGGTAATTAAACAGTTCAAACTCGCTCGGATACCAGCAGGTTACAGTGGGTAGATACAAATTTCCTTTTCATATTAATAACAACGCGAAGCCAAAGTATGATACACTTGAACGCCTACCTCCGACCCACACGATTCAATTACTTAATCGCCGGAATCTAGGCTACCTTCGCTATTAATATTCGAAGTAGATACAGAATGTTTCAAGCAAATTGAAGCTTTTAATGGTTCTTTGCGGTCGATTAAAATTTTCATCCTTGAATCTCACGTGCTTTTCGCAATAATAGATGTCGTACTACAAATTTATACGTTATTTTTACGCAAACAAAGAGAAACAAACTATCCCTCCATGAAAAGTTTCGTCTGCCACCTGGTGAGAAAAAAAATAAGAACTTAACGTCTCTTATAAAAGAACTTAACGTCTTCTCGTTTCATCGTTTGTAAAAAGCAAAAAAAGAAAATGTTTTACCAACGATTAAACAAACTTTGAAGAGATCTTCTCGTTTCATCGTTTTATTATGCCAAATCTTATCGCCAATTGGATACCAATCTGAATACAAATCCCGCTTCCGTTCCGTTCTATAATTATGTTCTTGCACTATCGTGTTTCAAAGTCAGGCATTAAGGAAGGTGTTTTTAAACCGTAAGAGATCATAGACCCTTCCACATCGGGGATGTTGTCAACTGCCATTTTCCACGTTTGGCTCTGCTGTATAGCGATACTCAAATTTATACTTTGATGTTTTTCATTATCTTTTCGTTTCCGTAAAAGCTTAATTCAAACAACAAAGTGTTAATATTAATTACCTGCATGTCCAGCTCTGTAAAAGTTACGAATAATCAATTTCAAAGAAAATTTATAAGTTTCGTTTAAATACAAATATTATCGTTTGATAAAGAATTAGTGTCTCACCCATCATACTGTCCTTAATACAAAAACAATAAGTATACTTGCAAGTTCATGTTACAGTTTTATTATTTTACATTTTGTACAAATATTTTTTGCATAATATTGAGTTTAAATAATAAGGATTCTAACACTTGTTTTTTAATTACATTGAAAATCTTTAAAATATAAATTAACTCAAATTTAATTATGTTTAAAAATTCGTCTATAAGTGTTTTATAGAGAATAATAATCAATATTGGTTAAAAGTACAATTTTGAAACTTTTATTTATGTAAAGTTATAATAATAATAAAGCCCATTTATTTCCGATCTACAATGGTTTTTACATACGTTGTAGTATATATTACATTAATGTTTGTTGTATTCATGAATTCATTTACTTTTCTATTACTCGCTATCGTAGCTCTATTCAGTATCATTGATTGGAATCCCTTCTCGGGTAAAGGTCTCCTGCAGCTTTTTCTAGACCTCTCTCTCCATAGCTTTCTTTCTCCATTCTTTTCCTGCTGTCACTTTTATATCTTCTATTCATCTTTTTCTATGGCGCCCTTTTTTCCTTTTTGCCCTTGGTCCTTTCCATGTAGTTGCCTTTAAGGTCCATCTTTTGTGTGTGCACATTGCTATATGTCCTGCCCACTGCCGTTTCAGTTTTAGGGCATATTATAAGGCGTCTATAACTTTCGTTTTTCGTCTTGTTTTTTCGATTTTTACTTTTCGTATTCTTCTTATCTTTAGTACGCTTCTTTCCATTGCTTTCTGGTAAGAAACTAATTTTTATTTTTGTGTTATATGTCCACGTTTGGCATCCGTATGTGAGAGTGGATAAGATACAAGTGTATATGACAATTTTCTTTAGGTGAAGCGGAAATTCCCCTCTTAAAATTTCCTGAAAGGATCAAAACTTTTTTTCAATTCATGTTAGTACGTTGCTCGACCTCTAGTTCTTCATTTTTGTCTTAGAATGATAATTGTTTTCCTAAGTATATGTAATCGTTCACATAATCAAGCGGAACCTTTTAAATATATCGCGTTTGTATGACTGTTTGTCAGTATTTTAGTTTTATTCTCGCTAATTTTGAGACCTATCTTTTCACTTTCTTTATTTAAAGTCCTAATCATTTTCTCTAATCCCTTACTTGTTTCAACGAATAAAACAATATCGTCCGCGAATCTGAGGTATCTAAGTCGATCTCTGTTAATTCTGATCCTTTCCGATTGCCACGGAGATTGTCTAAAATGTGTTATAATACCATAATAAACATTATGAGAGGGGGGTCTCCTTGTCTCACTCCTCCGCAGATCGGTATATCAGGACCTCATGTCTCTAATTTGAATTGATTTACGCTACCCTCGTAAATATTTTTCAGTACTCTTGCATAGTTTTCGTTTATATGGCATTTATTTAGCGCTTCCCAAATTTCATCATGAGAGATCGTGTAAAATACTTTGGCGTAATCGATTAAAGCAATGTATAGTGGCCTGTTGAATCCATTGTGTTTCTCCATTACTTGTTGTAGTACTTGTATATGATCCGTTGTAGAAAATTCGGAATGAAACCCTGCTTCTTCTACTGGTTGATATTCATCGACCATTGGGCTCAACTGGTTTTGTAGAATTGACGTAAACAGTTTATACACATGTGAAAGGAGACTAATCGGACAATAGTTAGAAATGTCTTGAGGGTCTCCTTTCTTGTATAAAAGGATTACATCAGATCTTTTCCACTTTATCGGCATCTAACCTGTGTCCAGAACCTTATTGAACAAATTCGTAAGTAGGTGAAGGATAGCGCTAGCTTTTAGTGCTTAATTTTGTACGCCGTCAGGACCAGGGCTTTTACCTGCTCTGAGTTTTTGATGTGCTTGATGACTTCTTTCTCATCCACTCGTGACAAATCGTTTATGTATCGAGAATTTGCTGTTGCTGTATCAGTTGTAGTAGTACAAGAAATTGATTTTGCATATAATTGCTTGTAAAAATCTGTGGCGCAGTTCATGATATCTTTTCTAGTTTTTGTTTCTTCTGATTTCAATTTAAAATTTTGAATCGAATTTTTGTTTGTGATCAATTTCTTATCGGCTTTTTTCGTAATTGTATATGTGTTTAGGTTATTCTCAATTATTTTTTATATACAGTTTTTGTAGTATTTATCTATTGCCTTACTTGTAGTTTGGAATAATATACTCAGTTATTTCTTGATTTCTTAGGTTTTTGATTCGTTTTCAGAAGTTTTGTTCGTCTTGTGAGAAGAGTTCTAGTAAAGTTACTAAGTATTTTTTTATTTGATAATTTTTAGTTCTTGGTTTTCTGGTCAGCATGCAAGGCTAGTTTTAATGATTTCAGCTAGTTTATTATAAAAAGTTTGAATATCTTCTTCATGCTGTGTTTCTAGTTGATATATGTTGATCTCCAGGTTTTTTAAGTATGACGATATATTCTTATCCGTACTTAGTGGTTTAGGTTGCGGTGTGAATGATGTTCTACACTTTTTTCCTTCATCAAGCGTATACGTAGCTCTAACAGAGCGACAACCAGATCCGAATCCAAAGATATGTCATACTTCTACGTTTCTAATCCTCATGGGGTGGTTTAGCAGTATAAAATCAATTTAGTTTTTTATATTCACATAAGGGGATAGCCAGTTCCATTTACGGTTTTTCCGAGATTTAAAAAAGGAGTTCATAATTATCAGTTTATGTTCCATTGCGTTTGGATTGAATTAGTTTCTCTCTTCCTTCAATTCTATTTGCTAATCCAAATTTTCCCAGAACAAAGTATTTACTGTCTGCTCTTTTTGATTGACCAACTTTTGCATTAAAGTCACCCACAACGAATACGCTATCCCCTGTCTGGCTTTGGCCTGCCTGCAGAGTTTTGTAGGATAGAAGAGAAGATATCTTTATTTGTAAACTTTTCAGTAGCTGCGTATATTTGTTTTATTGTAAGCAGTTGGTTATTGTGTTTCGTTTTTAATAGAGGAATCCGAATTGTGAACGCTAAAGATCTGACAATATTGCTTTTTGTTCTTTTTTTTTTAAATTCAATTCTATATAGGCCAACTGTTTCATGTTTCTAGCATAATATATAGTTTACATGTTTGTCAATTACATAGCACATTTTTCTGACTTCTGCCAGGCGGAGTATATCGATTTTATTTTTTTTGTAGTGTATGTGTTATTTTTATAACTCTTTTTGTTGTTGCTAGTGATTCAAAGTAGATTACATTAATTACTACTAGAAAATTCATTTATTTGTTAATATAAAAATTCCTTTTAACTAACTTAAGAGCAGATTTATCAAAATAAATGTATCTATGTTTTACAAAATTAACTGAAAAATTACAAAGACACATATAAACTTACATAATTTGTACTTAAAAAAGAGAGTAATGCTTGTATTTATATAGAAATATTTATACAGAAAATAATGCATAGGCATACTTACTACAAAAATTATAAGACATATTTTCTTTAGTCAACTTCCTAAATTTAAAATTAAGTTGCTAAAGTATAGTTAAAGGATGAAAATTTAATGGATGTACACAATAATAAATATCCAACATTTTTGAAATCAATTTTAAAATTAGAAGAAATTCACATTTGATATGTTTTTTAATATAAAAAACAATAAATGTGGTATGTATATTATACTCAGCCGTATACATGAGCAGCCACATGAGTATACGGCTGCTGCGTTACGTGATTATTTTCCTATGTTTGTAGGCTTTGGTTTAGTATTACTATCAAATATCGTTATAATATTTAATCCTCGTTACGTGTTTGGCGTGGACGCAGCAAAAACTCTGATTATAGATCTAATTAATGATAATATAATCATTAAGTCTTCATGATAATTAGTTTTTTTTTTTGTTATGGATATACAAAATAAGTTTACGTAATGCTTTGATACTCACATAATGGCCGTAATCAAATGTGCTAGCGAATATCGGCTCGCGGCACGTAGGGGTCGCGGCGAGCTCGCGGCGGCAACAAGTGGCGCTTGGTTGACCCACTTTGTCTTAAGCCTTTTCGTCTCGCAAGGCAAAGGTTACAGCAACGATGTACCCGTCCGCTGAAGCGCCTTAATTGAAGAACCTCGTGAAATTTCGTGTATTAATTTTTAAATGTAAGCTTAATTCACATTAACGTTATGAACGCGAAAATGACTCAGTGTATGTTTTCGAAATTTAGCTTTTAAATCAATTTTACGACATTAAGTATGGAGATAACTTGAGAAAGCAGAAAATCTTTTGTTTGTCTATCTGTTTGCTTCTGTGTCTTCTTATACATCAACAATGTTTAAATATAACTAATGCTTGAACTATCCGCCATGATATTTATCGATGGTCTTTGAACTCCTTAAGTTATACATATTGTCTATGACTTTTTGTTCTTTAAAATTTTAAATAAAGTTGACCCTGCAGACCATCGCCAAATTAAAATGACAATAAGTTATTGCTTTATTATTTCATTACTATCAAGACATCGATTTTCGTGCTTTTTTCAGGTCTCGAAGCTGAAAAAATATAATTCTAATACGTTTTAAACTCTACTAGTTCAGTACCTATATATATTAAACGCTTTTTAACTTTCCGTTTAGAAAATTGATAAAATTTATATAAAATCCGAAAGTTAGTTTTCACCCCGATTTTCGAAAATCAAGTTTTAACCAATATTGACGTTTTAGAGCTCTAGGAATCAATTCGACCATTTCCCGATTAATTTATGTATATATGCATGTATGTTTTACGTGCGTGTATGCCTGTATACGTGCGTGTGTGCGTCAGCGTGCGTTACGTACCTGTGTGTGAGTGTGAGTGTACCTATGATAACTTTTGAACAGATACTCCTTTAAATCAATAAATTCTAAAATCATTGCTTTATTTGTAAAAATAGTGTCGAACATTGTAAATTTCATCAAAAATTGTTGGTTCTTTCGACAATTATGATTTAATGAATTATTCGAGAAAAAGGCTTTTTTTATGTAAATAACATGTTGAAATTCTTGATGGTCAAATCAAATAATCGCGCACATACGCACATTTGGGCTACTCATTTACAAATTGTATATATTTCTATTTATATTTCTTAAATTTATACTTATTTATAATATAGATATAGAAATCCAAATTTAAAAAATATGTATCAGCGGATGTATTAGCGGGCCGATATGTCGGAATTCATCGGTATCGACCGCTAATGGAAACGCACGCCGTCCACTGTTTCCGTGCAGTGGCCGGTCGACCGGCGGGTGCGCAGATGCACTAAATAAATACAGCCTCCTACTTGTTGTGTAGCAGATGTTGCAGTCGGCCGTCCTCTAATTACGTTGTACGGCCGATATCAAAACAAACGATTAGTTCAAGAGTGTTTAACAGTTTGTTCATGTTTACAAGGTACGATACTTCACGCATAATGTAAAAAATAAATAAATTATAAGACTCCCATAATAAGAGTGAGTGTTTATTTACAACAAAAATAGCGGCTCGTAAGTACATTTTATCACCTACTTTCTTTAAAATCTACACACACATGCATACATACCGATGTACATACATCACTCGGAAAATGGTCTAAAAAGGATTTCAATTTCTATTTTTGCAAATGTGACTGACAACAGTAGCTTTCCCATTTATGAAAATCTTCATAATAGGAAGTTAAAAGACGCTATTTTTTAAGCAGTTCAACTACTTTAATATTTCAACACTCTTCAATTTTGATTTGCTTTACGGCAATCAACGCAGTTTTCTAAGAATATGACCAAGTACCAAACACCAATGTATCAATAATTTCACGTTATTTCTAAAAAAGACTTTTTTTATTAATAATATCTCTCGATTCAAACAAGCCGCTTTTTATAAAATTTGTGTCCATCAACGTCCTTTTTTAGAGAAGATAACAGATCAGATTTTAAAATGTACCGATAGAACAGTTTAAAAAATATTCTACAATAACACTTTTAGAAAAAAAATCTCTAACAATGTCTCTTAAATAAATCAACCTACTTTGATCCATTTAACAATAACCAACGTTGTTTTTTAAGAAAAACGATAGATAGATTTTGGAATTTTTCATTAGTCCAGTTTACAAAATATTGTAAAAAAACACTAAAAAAAATCCTTATCCAATAATGTCTTTTAACAAATCAATTAATTTTTTATGAAGTTTGCAGCAGTCAATATAACTATTTAAGGAATATAGGTGATTAAATTTTGATATAGATACCAAGTAAGGGAATCTTAAAGTTATTTTAAAAAAATCTCGAAAATTATTTTTTAAGTTTCCTGGAAATTTACCATCCGAAACTAGTCGACGTTCCAAAAGCTTAAGTTGAGAGCACTCCTTTCGAATGTTGCAAACTGCTTTTCAATCGGTTAATTCGTTCAAAAGTTATAAAAAGTTCACACACACACACATGCATGCACACACGCACACGTCCACGCACACGATCAGGCACACGCACAAAAACACACGCAAACGCACACGCCCTATAGACGTCACTCGGAAAATGGTCGAAATAAATTTTTAGGAACTTAAAACGTGACGATCTGCTGACAACTCGATTTTCGAAAATCGGGGTAAAAACAATACCTTTTAATTTTATGAAAATTTTTCAATTTTCATAGCGAATATCTGAAAATATAAATAGAATAGTAATATAAAACAACCCTGCAAAAATATTAGATAATGTAATAATAAAAGATGTAATTTTCTGTCTGTTTGTTTTTATATTTTCTTCTAAGTCGGCAATAGTTGAGTCGATTCCCGTAAATTATGTGCTCCATCAGATATCCTATTCCTACCCAAAAGACCGGCATCGACATTGCATTGCCGCCATTGACTTTCTATTGTGACTCCTTTGAAGTTGCGAATGTCCATGGGCGGCGATGGACATCTACTCTCTGTAGGCTTGCAGCTCTCCACTCAAATTAAATCGAGAACAAAAGCTAATCTTAAACAAAATTTTCGAATAGTTAGTTCCATTTACCTTTTCTTAGCCAGATTATAAAAATTAAAACCTATCTTATTTTTGCAAACCTGCAAAAACAATATAAGCCTTTTAAATATCTTAATACTTTCCAATAACCTTCTTTAAACGCAACGTAAACATCCTCGTATCGCTGGTATTCTGTAAGACTGTCGAATGGCAAGCGAAGTGCCCACTTTTCCCTTCTTATACGTTCAACCGAATCCGGTAGACGTGTAATACCCGACTGCATGCCTGCGAGTACAAATCGGTACGGTATATATTATCGAGCTGCTTCGTTCGTTAAGGCTCTGCGTGGTCGCTAAGGAGGAATTGATCGAGTGAGCTATCTTGGCCAGGGTAGCGGCGAAATAGGTAAGTGTACTCGCATACCTGAATCAAATTGATAAAAAGGACACCATACATTAAAAATATCGATATTTTGAAATACCAAACGGTTCTCTTTATCAAAAAAAAAGATATGAATTTATATTTGTGTCTGTGATGTTCAGAGACAAGCATATTGCTGTGATAGAGCCATGATGTGGCCAACTTGGCGCAGTACAAAAATAGGCCGGATCTATCAGTGAAACACCACACTATCACGGAACACGGACGCGAAGTAGCAGGTTCCGCTGTCGAATTTCATCAAGTGAGTGAGAGTTGCGGTGGCCCGCTCTCCTATTTCCCCCTTCCACCTCCCCTTTATCCCTCTTCCTTAGATGTCCTATTCCCTCTTAAGAGGCCGGTAACGCACTGGTGATGGGTCTTCTGGGATTGCCAGTGTCTATGGGTGGCCATGACCATCTACTCTCTGATGATTCAACCACTCGTTTGCCCCTCGACTAGCTCGAAAGCAGAAAAAAGATTTATAGAATTATAGAGTTTTATACCCAGAGGGTATCAGCGGGATCCTATTGCGGGATCCTACTAAGGCTCCATTGTTCCTCTGTTTGACCGTCTGTGTGTCTGCCTGTCTGTAGGCTGTATGTACTAAACCGTAATAGGTATACTGTTGAAATTTTCACAAAGAGTGTATTTATATTATCGTTATAATAAATAATAAATATAAGATAAAAATTAATATTATTTAGCGCATTTTGCTTGATAAGACAAAGAATGTCTTTTTATTCGATATTAATATTTCTTATTGTTTTTCATTGACTATTTTTAAAAAGTGTTCATTTTTTACGATGATAGGGTACCTTTTGCTTGCGAGTCCGGCTTACATCTAACTGGTTTTTTTATATTACTAAAGGATAGACAGTAATGCATTATTTGACAATATCCTATTATTAGGATAATATGTGTGTCTTTATCGGTAATAATCAGCTTTTATTTTTTAAGAGGCCTAGAATTAAAATATACTTTATGTACACAAATATCTATTTGTTTCGATGGACCAAAAGCAACAATTATAACTCAAATCCTTTTGTGTTAGGGGTCGTCCATATTACGTCACTCCTTTTTTCACGATATTTAACCCCCCGCCCCTCTGTCACACTTGGTCACATGCACATCAACCTCCCTACAAATATTATGTCACACCATACAATTACCCTCCCTTTTTTTTGAGTCTATATGCCAGCTGTAGAATATAATTAACTAAAAATTCTTAGTTGTTTTTAAATAGTTTACTATTTAATTTATTGCAACAATTATTATTAAATAATACTTATAATAATATACATTAAATAAATATCAAACACCACTAACCTCGCGTCGATGAATATACTATGAAAAATTATTATTTTTTAATTATGACTGATGTCACAGGTAGCAACGTTCTATCCAGAACCCTACCCACCCCCTAGTGGGTGAGGTAAGATGTGGACGACCCCTTACCGTTATTTCTGATTGTTTCATACAAACAGCTTTACAAACAACATTTGCTGGCTTAAACCAGCTTTGTTGAAAGTCGGATGTACGGTTTGTTTACTATCCCAGAGTAGCACGCTGGATATGGAGATGAACTTGCGCATAATCAAAGACCGAACTGATTCGTTAGCAGTTGTTCTATAATTTAACGAGGTATAAGAATAAATTGTACGCAATAACAAAATGTAGTAAATTCGTTTTATTTCGTGTCAGCTGGCAACAGAAATTTTATGTGTACTGTAAAAGTATGTGTTATTTCTAATGGCCATTTCTAACATAACTGCATTATTTCTCATATTCCAACTTTTTATTGTATTCTAATTTTGCCTGGCCAGTCATTTAACTTCCAGCAAACATTTTAATTAATAATTCTCATCGAGAATTATGTGATCGTAAATCTTTAAATAAATCACAATAAAATTTAAAAGTATATTTGTGGCTGACATACAAACACATATACATTTAGAGATATTTCAAAGGGATTCTGTGATCGTGCATTTGTACAAATTCGATATGAAAACGTGTAAGCACGTGTTATATGTAGACACAAATCAAAAAACGATTGTTTCTTATCAAATATACTGCAGGTAGAACAAAGAAAAAAAGAACTACTGCTTTCTATTTAATATTTATAAAAAACTTTTAGTATTTAACATTGTTAATGTAACGCAAATTAAATCGAGTATTATTTTAAATTGTTCAAGAATAACAAAGCGTAGGTTAACGACTTTCCAAATCGGGAAATACAGAAATAACAAATGACCCTCTCCAGATCCCTTTAGCCCTAATAAAGGTGCAGGCGCGTGGGCGTGCGCGCGCGGCTCTCAAATAGACCGCAGGCTTCGTTTTTTTTTTGTTAATATAATTACGTACGAACGCCGACAGGGCGACAGATCCCTCTCAAAGGGAGTATTTTTAGATGTCACGGACAATGCCGTGAAGATGTCAAATGATGAAATTTATTTCTGTTGCCGAATGGTCAGGCAGTGAAATCACACCTTCAACAAGCGATTGCGGAAATAAATACTTTTTTCATTATTTTTTTTTTAAACCTGTACATAATCGTAAATTGTTCACTTCTGACTAACACTGATTATACAATTTTTGGGAAACTGACTGTGCACTGTCCGGTTTTGTATTGAATGTGCTGTTTAGTTGTAATAAGGAAATAATTTATTGTAAAATAAATACCTAGTACGTTAAGTTATCAATATAATCTGGACCCATTTCCTAGAATATTTTAGTAAATTAATTAAAAAGTACAAAATTAGCAGTAACATTTAATATTATCATTCAGATAACGTTGAATATTAGTGAGAAGTTACCAAATTTGTCTATATAATACCATTAATATAATATTTGTGCAATAATTTACAACAATATTGGCTTTGGTTACCACACATCTAAAAAATAATTAAACGTATACCAAAAAATCACAAACAAACGCATGTTACAGACACGTGTTTTGTCTCATGCATGATCGGTCGGATTTATCGGTTCACAAATTCAGACCGACATATTCGTAGCATTAAATTAAACCTAACAACAGATATGTATCATAATTCAAATACAACAAAAAAAGAGTTGGCATATTCACAGAGGGATAGAAAGTAACTATTATTTATATTGTGTATGAATTATTCAACCAACAATATTTATTTGCATTTCAATTAATAAAAATTCAAATTGAAATTACATTAAATGTTGTTTTTCAGCAGCTGAAACGTAACAGAAAATTTAACTTTTAAATAACCCTTTAAATAATTCAAACTATTAAGGCCGATAAAATTAGTTATTCTTAGTAAAAATTGCTCCAATAATCTTAGCCGGACAAAAAAAGTTATATTCATCCAAACAAAACGAAGGAAAATTTTGCAAAACGTCGACCGTTTAGCAAAATTTTCCTTCGTTTTGTTTGCGGGCCAACGTCAATACTTCGTGTTATTTTGTCGCTTGAAAAGCTCAATTATACATGCATACGTATACCTTTTTGAGCTCATCGAGAAGCGATCAGAACTCTTTCAAATGTTGTGCACTCGTTCTTAATCAAATAAATTCGATAAGATATTATTTAGAATAAATATTTTTTTAATTTTTCTATACGAGATTTATCGATTATATAATTGGCTTTACGATTCAAAGAAGTTAGTTAGGAATTTAAATATGTTACATTTTGTTAATGTAGGTTTTAGTGTTTATAAAGTAAATGAAATAATTTACTCAAAATTCAACAAAGCAAAAAAGCTGAAATTATTAGAGAATCTGTGATTAGTGAAATCTTTAAGAATGATATGAACCCGATCTTTATCAGTAGATTAGTTAGGGAATGATTTTAACAAAATATCTTTTTAAGAACGTATTTTTTAACTGATACATCTATTCTAAATTAAATTAACCAAACAAATTACTTGGTGCTCACGGAATTTGACATATATTTTTTTAAGGAATAAAAACAAATGATTGGTAGACTAGTTTAAAGATTACACGATTTTTTTTTTCATTACGTTATTGAGATTACTGTAAATTTACTTGACCAATCAAATAAAATTTTTGTAAATTTTAAATACAGTGAAACTTTTGCGTTATTTGAGTCGATTCGTACGAAAATTTCAATCATTTGCATGTAGACAAAAAAAAGAGAGAAAAGATACCGACTTTATTTTACATAATATCAAAATTGTAATACTTTTTTACATGTTTGAAACCTTAAAATGAAACATTAGACTTGCTTTCTTTAAAAAAAAATTGCTTTCGGGAAATCGCGGTTGAAACAAATATTTTCCCATATTCTTCTAAAAGTTTCAATTGTCTTGGCGGCAAATAAAGAAAATAATGAATGCATTATGCATCGTAAACTTTCAATTCTGATAGCGACATGTCATCCATAGGTAAAACTGACTGAATAGTTTTAACAGCTTTGTATTCTATTTCGTCCCCGAAAAGCCGCTACTAGCTTGGGCGCGGCCGTGCGTGCGAAATCTCCAACTGTGTAATCGCTGATGAAGATCCCTGCTCGTGATCCAATGCCTACGTCACGCTCAGGATTTAGGCTGCGGTCGGCGTACGCTCCGAGATCTATAGATCGCAGGGCGTGCGCTCAATCACTGCACGCCTTGCATTTCTGGTATGCATTAGGCGACACTTGCTTTGAAGATGGTTCAAAATCAATCGATATCTATTCTTCGTAAACGCAAAAAAAAAAGTATTAATAAATAAACACGTGAATTACAAAATAAATGTTTGCGACGCTTTATTTTATATAAATTTGATAAAAACATATGATGCTAATATATTTTGACTGTAACAGTTTATATTAAGGAATATATATTAACCATTAAATAAACCATTATTAAATAAAAATAATAATGAAGACAAAAATTCATTTCAGTTGTCTCTACCGGTAAATTTAACACGAACTCCTGTGATATTACGTTACAATCTCCCTGTATTTAGTATTATTAGTCCTTTTTTGTATTCTGAATTCAATTTTGTTGCGAAATTAATTGAATAAAAACGATTTTAGTAACGTCGTTCATTGCATTAGCTGTCAAGAGTCTTCGATAATTTGTTTTTGTTAAATTTTTATTAAGCAATGTACATTTATTCTTAGACTAAAATGTCAGCTCATAAATTTTATTGCGCTAAATGTCCCCTGATAAAGTTATTCAAGATAGCATAATAAATTGCTATCATGCTATCTTGAATGATTATAAATTTCTCTTAATAAAATTAATTTAGTAAATTAAATTAACTCTGTTAAAAAAAAATTATTTAGAAATCATTAACGAGCTCCACAGATGTAAAAAAAAAAAGTTATTTTTTTTTTCTATAATCAGGGCCATATTTTCTGTGCCAAATCTGTCTGTATCTCTGTCTGTTAATTTGTTTGTCTCTATGTTTTTTTACAACATAAAAAATGTGATTGCATAAATGATAGGCTACTGTGTGGCAGTCTGTCTGTTTGTATCTTCTTTTATGACTTAAAGAAAAGTCTATTTGTTTTTCTATCTGTATGTTTTTTATCACTTAAAAAAGGTTTCACTGGGTGCCTGCATGCCATTTCATAACTCCAGAGAGGTTTAACCGATTTTGATAAAAATTGGTATATAGTGGGAACATGTAATTGGGTAAATGACAGACTGCATGTAAATTCAATACACCGTATAGTAACATTAAAAATATTATTTCCCTATTTTTTTAGGAGTCATATTCATTTGTTTTTGTTTAGTTGGTTTAGTGTGTTTGTATACGAGTCCATTGTTATTTAATCTTATGTCAATGGTTCTAAATAAAAATAGGTACTTTTTTGCCATTTGCTTATAAATTATTGTAAGTTTTGACTTAGAGTGCAATTTCTGGTACTATTGATCAAATTTTATAAATTTTGTCTTTAATATGGAGTTAGTATTCTGATTCGTAAATGCTATAAGCTATTTTTAATTCTAATAAAATTGTATTTTCGGTAAGTAATCATAATAACAGTAAATAAAATCAGAACAAACTAGATTGGTCCATTTATTGACGAGTACTGCATAAATACCGCTTAGTAATAAGGAAATAAAATGTATATGAAAAATATTAACTTATTGACATAATATAATAAACCCAGGACACCATAAATCTATATTTAACATTTCAAAAACAGAGACTGTGTTTGTGTTTAAAACTGAAAGATATTTATTAAGTGAAGTTTGACTATGCTCTTGAAGTGCACTCTATGAATACGTATAAAAACCAATCAGTAAAATCATTATGAAGCGGTGGCGGCTCTTCGGTTAAGGCTCGCCTTCGAACTAGAAGGTATCAGGCTCGATTTCGACCATTTCCGAATTGATCAATGAGTTTTTAACTTAAGTGGACGTAAAGCTCCGTGCCCGAGAGCACATTAAGGTGCCGCTCGCGGTCGTTCTCTTCGCATTGGTAAGTGAAATAAAAAGATCTTGGAAGGGTACGTCTTAACAGTGCAGTAATTTAAACTTGAAATAATTCTCAGTATGTAAATTTCATTGATAAGGAGTGTGCTTTTTACAGTATATTAATCAATGCAGTAACAAATAATTTAAAATTAAGACAATAATTTTATAATTGGAGAAAAGCGACTCACCGATTCATATACCACAAGATTTTCCAAATTATAAGCCCAATCGAAATCAAATTTGAGCACATGATAGCTTATATGATGTATAACAATTTTTGAAAATTCATTTTCGAGGGGAGGTAAAAGAAAAGTTAACTTTCATATGAAGCATTTTATAGAACGAGATAGAATTATGGTTGGTATAAATATTGCTTATAAAAAATGGTGAGATCTGTCTTTTATTACAATTAATCCGGCGGGGGGAGGGAATTTATAATGTATAAAAATGAGTGTGTATTTTGTTCGTCTCCGTTTTCATTAGTATTATTCTTTCGTCTCTATGTGTCTAAAGCATATTTCTGTATAAGCGGCTACATGTCATGCTTGAAAACGGAAAGATTTCCAAAAAAAAAAAAAAGCAGTAATATCTGTCCCCGTTTTCGTGTTCGTATTCGTACTATTAAACTAAATTCCAGAACTGATTCCGCTCCAGTAAAATACTTTATTAATATTTTACTCTTACATTTCAAAAATTCTTACATTTATAGAAATCTCCGAGTACGAGAGCCTAAGTTTTATTTCTATAACTCGGTATAATAACTCCGTTCGGACCGGAGCCGTAACCGATAGCGGAATCGAAATTGCAAACAAGTCGACACTGGAAGAGCTCGAAATCGAGGTCGCAACCGAGTTATAGTCAAGGATACAAGAGCGGGACAAATTGATGTCGTGAGCGGGACGGAGATGGGTAACGACAACGGGATGGCGATTAGAATAATGTTTAACATCGTGATCGGTTGATATGCAGAATGAAGAAAACAATTCATTCCACGCGGGCGTAACCGCAGGGATAAGCTAAGGATTTAAATAAAAAAAGTTGACACTGTCTCTTGTTTTAGCTCTGTCTAAGCTATTTAATCTAAAATTTAATATTAATGCTAATAATTGTAGTGCTTCCTTTAGTCTTTATATACATAGACAAAAGGATATAGATATACAGTGGAATCTCAATAACTCGAATGTCAAGGGAAATGCAAAAAAATCGAGTTAACGAGTTTTCAACTTAACAAGAACTTCGAGATACATATGACTGTGTCGACAAGGAACAAACATAACGTTCGCAGCTGTGTTACTTAGAAAGTTTCATGAATGTATTCATTCATTGCACGGCTACAAGACAAAAACAATAGATTAGAAGCCTCGAACCCGAACATTCATTTTGGAATTATTGCCATTATTTCAGAGAATTCCAAGTAAGACGTCATTATATTTTACCTGTTAATAACAATAAACAAGACGTTATTGTTAATAACGTCTTGTTTATTGTTATTAACATTTATCAACTACGACTTACGGAGTCTCCTTTTTGAAATTCGAGTTATAGAAGATAAATATGTAATATCAATACTTCGTAGAGAAATAACATTTTGTTCGAGTTACAAAGTCTAAATAATTCGAGATTCGAGATCGAGAGGTAGACGTTCACAAAGAACGGATTTTACGCAAATTCTATCAAAAAAAAAAGTTTTCGTCATTTTATGTTTATGCGGGCAGAGCCGCGGGCAAAAGCTAATTGCTTAAATAACACTAAACAGGTCCGACGCGTTTCCAAAGAGTATGTAAGTTTACAGATCACTGAGCATTTGTCAGCCTATTACAGCTGTTTTATCGTGCACATTTTCTTTGAAAGTGAAACATCCAGCAAGCCATAACAGGTTGTAAATAAGCCGAAAACGATTTCAAGATATGGAACCCTTATTTTTAATAATGAATCTTTCCATATTTATAGAAAGATAGAGAAATGTATGCATGATTCAAAAAAAAATAATCAAATTAATATCTATACAAATAAGTAACTAAAATTTTTAAACAATTGCAAAAATATGTTAGAGCATCCATATATATTAAAATATCCAATTTTCTGTGCAGTTCTGTATGTAAAATTTATTGAATAGATTAATGAAAACATAAAATGAAGGAAAGCATTTTACAGATTTCCAGCAAATTCAGTAATACGGGTTAAAAATGAAATTCTGAATGAAAGGATGAATGAAATTAAATCGACAAAACAAAACAATAAAGCGAACGTGAACGATGAGAAAATCGGCAAGTTATGCTACAGAAAACCTTGTGTAGATCATATTCTTATACGGCATATTAAACAAATACCCAATGTTCAGCACCGTCGAGCCTATATGACACGATTGATGGACGACGGAGAAACAAGAAGATGTAAAGATCAGAGTGTGAAATTATGCGTGTAATCTTCTAAAAAATCGGTGGAAACTTATAAGTAAACAAAATTATATCCAATTGAAATCCCCTGTGCTCGAAGACATTTAGGCGAATCCACAGTCCAATAAGAACAGACAAATATTTTATGCCCCGAAAATGCATGCTATTGTGGGAATTTTTTAAATCCTTACAAAAAGCCATTAAAATTTTTTAAAGGATATAATGACCGGTGATTTTGTCTGAACAAGTGGTTGTTAGAAAAAATGGCCCTGTGCTATCTGATGGCCGACCCATAGTGCACATGTACCCAACAAGATCGGATATACACGTTAATAACCATTTATATAGTTTACATTAATATGTATTGTAACTGCACTGTCTTTTATTGTATTGTAGATGTGTCTGAAAATACCCACTACGATATACGAAGTGCATTATTTTGTTTGTATGTCCTCCCACATAATATAATATTTAATTAAAATATTTTCCTTTTTTTAGTGTATTTAGAGACATAAATATCCACTACGTATATTCCTAGGTATCCACAAATTGCGCAAATTTATCGAAGTAATAAAAATTTTCGATCATTGCGAACTTACAGTCAACCTATTTTAAGGTATAATTATTAAGAAAATGCATTAATTAAATCACTGTTACTATCAGCTTAGACACAAACAAATTGTTTAATATTAACGACGTGTTTGTGTTTTCGTGATAACAGTGTAGCAGTGCGCCAATGGAAGGGCAAGTTGACGGTGACGGTGATGCTTTTTCTAAGTTAACGATGTCGGTATTTTTTCGGTCTACTCCCCGAGAGCACCGTGACCCTAGAGCAACTTTTTTCGAAAACGGAACGTAACATGTAACGATGTGTTTTCATATTTCAGGTACAAAACAATGAGTGACGTCGTACCGGCGACGGTCGCCGTGATCGTCTCCCAGTGAGTGCGCGCCCTCTCAAACATGAGGACTGAGTGCCGTGGACTGATATTTTTTCTCGTGACCATTCTCTCCATGAGATCAAGTAACGGTGAGTTATTCACAAACACTTGATTTATATTACGAACGGACAGCACAATTTTTATTTACTTTCGTCATACATTTCTAAACGTAAAGGAACACAAACGTCTAGTTCGAAATCAATAAATGGAGGATTAATTTAGCAGCAACGATAAGGTATCTTCGCATACAATAATTTGGAAATCTTGATTTAGTCAATCAATGCACCCATTTTGGGTTTTGAAGTAAAATCTAACTAGATCAGAATTTATTTTTTGTCTCAAATTTATAGAACTGCTGCAAAATATCTATTTGAACGTGAAAGAATACGTTACCATCAAACAAACAGGTATTCCGAGAACTTGATTCAGGTAAATATTTTTTTTTATTTTATCAATTTCTAAAATATGCGCAACTTTATTACGAAGACAACAATATTGAATATCATCAATCAATAAAACTAAGTTGTTCAGAATTATCAACTCCTGCAGTTCATTCGGTATGTCCGTAAGGATTAAAGTCTACGCGGCTTATCCCGTGGACTAATCTCTCCTCTATTAGCTTCGCTTTCCCTTTCGTCCCTTTTTCGTTTTTTGTATCGCCCTTAGTACATCTGAAATCTATGCCCATCATGTCAGTAATCGGTAATCTAGCGCAGTTAGTTTTACGAACAACATTCTATACACGTACATTGAAATTGTAAAATAAACTTTTGTCAGCAGAATTTTAATCATTAAATTTTCGCTACAGCTGCCTATAATGTTTTTCTAATAATAAAAATAATAAATTTTTAACAAAAATCTTTTGCGAAAATAAATAAGAATTAACATAAAAAATATTGCACAAAGAAAAACATGTATTTTTTTTTCGGTGCGTAATACCAGCAATCGGATATAAACTGGCAAATTAGTGCTCCGAAGAATTACATGAAATATATGGTATAGAATTTAAAGTACGGTACGGTAGTATTTTGTAGTTTTCTTAAAAGTTTCAGAAGGTTGCAATATTTAAAAACTATTGCTCATTTTTCGTTCAAGTAGAGCTTATGTTAATAATCTCCATACGATAACATTTATGATTTCTTTTTTATTTCTCGTCATATATACAAAAACGTAATGGACTCAAATTAATATCAGTGCTTATTTAACTAATATACGTTTTTTTCGTAAATTGGCAATTTAACGTAAGTTTCTGAACGAGATGTCGTAGTGTCATTTTGAGAATCCCATCGTAATATTGTAGGTGCAGCGTGGCACCAAAACGCAGGTGGTGTCCGTTTTATTTCTATAGTAAAGAGATTGTTTATTTGAGCCTACCAAACACCTGTTTGGTAGGCTCAAATAAACGTTGAGCTCAACAAAGTAGAGTTGATACGTAAACCTACGTATCAACTCTAAAGATAAATTTAAAAATATTTGAGAGGACACGGTAAAATAAAAACCACACGTCCTGAATTTGGTCTTCAATTAAATATTGTGCATTACATTTATATTTTTCTCTCGCATAGCTAAAAAAATGTAGTGTGTTAGTTCTTTTTTTATTAAATATATACGCACACGTACGCACACACACACATACGTATTGGGGTTTATTAAATAAATCATACGACAGATATTTAATATAGACTTAATAGTCTATTTTTAGAGATCAACAAGATCCTTTACTCCAACCGAGTACAATTCCTATTTAGACAGTTCTTACGGTTCCGAGCCAAAATAGCATAAGCAGAACCCTTACAGTTTCGTCATGTTCATCCGTCCGTCCGTATGTCACGGGCATTTTATATAAAAACTATAAGACGCATATTGATGAAATTTATATAACAGTCTCGTACAAGCCGCTACTTTACTTAGTGGTTAAATAACAAAAATAAATATCTTTAACGCCACTCCAAACATGTAAAAGAAGCTTAAAAAAAAATGTACGCAAAAATCAAAACTGGCACATATTTCGACATTTCTTTTAAAGACACTTTAAAATTTTTAAGAATTTTTTCTGATTATGTGAATAATTTTGGAAATAATCATTCTGAAATTTGCAGAAATTATGTCCCCCCCCTTCTGATTCTAAGTCGTAAGTTCAAAAAATATGAAAAGAGTAACGAAGGTAACGCTTAATAGATACTTTCAACGAAAATTATTTTGTACATGGTCGGATATATTTATGAGTTATTGCCGAAAAACTGCGTTTCTCAACAAAAGGATGTAAATGAACGTATCCTCTTTTATTGATGCACTTTAGTTTATATTAGTAGTAATAGTCGACATACCTACTTGTTTTTCTAGTTATAGGCGACTAAACTGCTTATAACTATTCTGTATGGGAACATGGAAAAAGTGTAACAACGTACTTTTTCCATCTGTATTGCATTTCTTTGTAATTATTTCCTTGAAACCCTACAATGAGCAAGGTTTGATATGCTCTTAGCGAGTTTTTGAAATTGTAATTGATTACGTTAAAAAATATTGGCAAAACATTACTTCTTACTCCACAGACGTAATTTTTTATTTTTAAATAATTATCGTAAATTCACAGGAATTCGATAATTTTGGATATCGATATTATTTTTTCTCTAGTTAAAATAGTTTTAACAACATTGAGCTATAAATTAATTTATCATTATCGTTTATTGTCGAAAATTCATATATATGTTGAGGCTTGTCGAATATCTTAATAACGACGTTATTTTTATTATATAAGTTCAAAATTCAAAATCTGACAAGATTGTCGAAAAATACAAGATGTTTTATGAGCAAAACCGTCTGTATAAATTGTATTGCTGTCTCGCGAACATCATAAATATTATAAATAATATCTTATAAATATTGATGACTATATTTTGGATACAGTACGATGTCAAACCATAACTTCAAAGTCCGTAACGTTTTCTTCAGTATTCGTTTGGTTCGACAGTGTTCATGAATTATAATACAGCTCGAAACGTTTCGCCTTACAAATATCAAACGCACTTTCATGTCGGAGACAAAGAAGATTGACTAATCTCTTTAATCATAATTAATTTAATTAAAGGTAATGACAGCGGGATTTCATCGACAAAGATAGCATTAGGTATTCGATTATTAAAATCTATTTGATAATTTCCTTATTGAGACTTATTTCAATTTATTAACAGATGTAAAGATGTTTTTCTCATGCTGAATGGTAAATGTATAACGGAGGTACTTAGAAATATAGTTAGTCAATCCACTTAAATTTGTCCAGTTATATTATTAACCATTTGTTATGGAGTGCTAGTATCCCCGAAATAAACAGTACAGTAGGACCAAAAAAATTTTTTTCTCAAAATATGTTTTTACTATGTTTTACAGGACAGTTTCGCTCATTTTTTTTACGATTTTTTTAGTTGTGATTTCATTTCTTTTTAGGTTGTCAAAATTTCAAGTCGTTCCAATTTTTTAAGTTTTCAAATCGAGTACTTTTATAATTTTGAGCAACTTCTAAACATGAATATTAACGAACTTAATATTTTTTCCTTTAATTTGATGCTAAAGAATGAAATTAAAGAAAGAGAAACAAAAAAAAATTATGTTCATTAATTTTTTTTTTGTTTCTCGTGCTTTAATTTCATTCTCAAATAGATATAAAGTACTCGATTTAAAAACTTAAAAAAATTGGAGCGACCTCTAAATATTAAAATTTTGACTTGAAATTTTCAGGATCTTCATGTTTTTACATGTAAAAAGAAATGAAATCACGAGAAAAAGCATTTGAAATAAAAAAAAAATCGATTTTTGAGGATTTTGGAAATTTAAAAAAATTGTGAGCGACCTTTAAAAAAATTTTTTTAGAGCTGTCCTTTGGAAGGGGCTCTTAAAACATAGTAAACTAACATATTTTCACACGAGACTTGAAAAAAAAAATCTTTTTTTTTTGGGTCGCTGGGTCGCCCTACAGTACAGGCACAAGATAAAGATAAAATTATAATTCAAAGTATGTAATATGATTTTATTAATATTGAAAATGTTTAAATTTATCAAAGTTTCTACTTAATGGTAAACGCAATGCGCCGATTTCATACAAATATATTTCGTCGTGCGTTTTGAATCTATAATAGAAATTAATTCACAATTAACATTAAAAACATATTTAAAAAATATGAATATCTTTACGTGATTCCGGAGAAATAAGATCACTTAGTTATTTTGATATTCAATTTTAAAATTCTTGAAAAACCGGTAGAATTTACATCCCCGTGACTGCACACAGAAATGAATCTCTTGTGTTTATTAACACATATATCCAATTGCATATTATTATTTATTTGTTAAAATTAAAAGTTGTCACATCATCATAGCGTATATAATTCTTCGACATATTTACAAACAAAAAGTGAAAGAAATAATCTGTGTAACAGCGTAATAATTATATGGGTGTGAAAAAGATATCCCCAATCACAACAGCTTCCGCATTGTTTGACCTGGTGTCTGGGCCTTACCAATCGTACGAGCTAGACGAAGACAAGACGCGTCGTGTGTAAGAAGTAGCAACACAGCCTGGAAAACAATTTTTATTTATTTACCTTTGAGAAATATCAAATCTGCTCACTGATTTTTCACGTTCTCGTATTTCTTGTTTCATATTTCACAGGTAATTTAAAATCTATCAAAAATTTTCAGATATATTTTGAGGTCGATCTGTAAGATGTTAAAAATATTTAAGTGGTTTTATTCTTCACGAGGCGTGAAGACATTATTCATTACCTACTTACAGTAGGTTTCAATATATATATATATATATATATATATATATATATATATATATATATATATATATATATATATGTGGTACGGCGTGCGTAGCGCGAGTGCGTTAATGTGTGTGTGTGTGTGTATGTATGCACATTATGTGCTGTAGAAAATTAAAGATCGTCCTAATTAAAATTAAAAAACAGTAATTTTCAAATTCAAAAACTGTTTCCTGATTACGGTTCGAAATTGGATTATCAAATCAAAGCTAATGCTTACCACCATTAAACACATAAATCAGTTAATTAATTTTTATTATGTGAATGTATTTTTATATTTTTTGCGTTGACAAATAAATCTTTACATTACATAATTTGGTTTGACTCCATTTGAACATCTTTGTGTTGCTATTCTTGTACATTTTTCATAACTAGTTCAGATTTTGACGGAAAAAAAATATTTCGTATTTATGGATAAGATGAGCTGATAAACTGTGTTTCGTTTCATATTAAATACTCATAAAAACTATGTAATTGGATATGTATGAACTAAGATTAAATTAAAAATTTCAATTTAATTCCTGCACATAAACATATGTAATATGTATTTACGAAAACATTGAGCCTGCAAAAGTATTTCGAGAAGAGATTTTTCCAGGTAATATAAAGGGGAAATAAAAATTATTGTAAAAAGAACTTTATATGAGGTATAATAATAGATTTCCACAGAAAATACTTTGAAATTGTAAGAATTATCTAGGGATACAATATATTTGAAATACAATAGACGTTTTTACTTGATGCGTGCAATAATAATTTTACTATAGGCAATCATTCTAGGTCATCCTATAGTCATTTTAACACTATAAATGCAAAATATAAGGTAACAATTGTTACTGCGACGTAAGATTATTTCCAATGGATCGGACGATGATGAAAAAAAAATTAATAGACGTTTAAAAAATATGACCTTTAATAAGAATGAAGGAAATAAATTTGTTGTTTACATTTTCTTGAAATTTTGTACATTTTGAAATTGAATGCCTTTTAGTAAGTCAGCCTTTAGGAACATACATTTCACAACAATAATATTAGCGCACATTATGCTTTTCTTCTAAAGTATTTGATAACTTTGTATGACTTATATAGAAGCATAGAAATTTCAATGAACAATAACCCCGTATGCCAATTATGTTATAATTAGTTTTTATTTAACGGTATACATTTGTTTATGATTCGTAAATAATACTGTGTAGAGTTTTCTCTAAATATTTTATGCACAAAATGATCGTGTTATATATGCTCAAATGGTTTTCCAATCTTGGTCATCACTTTAAAAATTTGTCAATCATTAACTCATTCATCAATCAAATCATCAACGCATTTCAGCCTACACGTTTGACTGTTACTCAGAATTACCTGATTATGTTTCTGATTTCTGCTAAACACTTATTTAAAACTGTTTGTCATGCAAAACATGTATTTGTTGCATTGTTTTCTTTAAATTATTGTCTGCAACCATGGGCAAGAATTAAAAGACATCGTTTTTTTCATGCAAATGAAAAATTCCATTCTCACCTAGCTTCATATGTTAAACCATCCCCTATATTTTTTGGTGTTAAGAAATAATGTTTATAAATTTGGCATACGTTTTACGATCAATTTTGATATTCTGAGACATATTTCATTTATCATACTGAAAAGTTCAGCTAAACTGGTCCCATCTTACTTTTTATTAATTTTTAGTGATACTTAACAATAAAACATTATAAACAATGTAGTTATTTTGCTTGATTTAAGGTACCTCTATAACAATCTTAAT
Organism: Eumeta japonica; assembly: GCA_005406025.1. Taxonomy (NCBI): domain Eukaryota; kingdom Metazoa; phylum Arthropoda; class Insecta; order Lepidoptera; family Psychidae; genus Eumeta; species Eumeta japonica. The sequence continues at coordinate 40,166 of BGZK01001215.1, forward strand.
AAAATCACTCCAATCATTTTATAAGAGTGCCTGTTAATCTCACAAAACACAATCACCGAACCATAAGCCACTCTAACCACTAACTCTTTTTTATTAATTAGACTAATATGTGTTCTTAATAATACTCACAGAACCATAAAAAATGTACCAAATCCCTTTTTACTGACTTTCGGTTACATCCATTGAAAATTTTATTGAAATCTTAGTATTTCTCACGGAACTTTAAAGATATCTCGAAAATTCTTTTATTGGTATTCGTTGTCCTCATACCGAATTTTATTAAAATAGGTTTTATTCAGGAAGAGAAACAGTCAAACACAATATTCTGCATGTGAAATTGCAAGAAAAAAAAAACATGGATAATTTAAACTTTTGGTACAAAAAAGATCAAAGCCATTTTAAACTAGCAGACCAGAAAATATATTTAAATAACGTAATACAATAATCGCTACATACGAGTATACAATCACAATATATATATTTTATACTAACATCAGCCCGTAGCTTCATTCGCGTGGAGATAGGAATGCGTTGTAGACCATCTTTCAACAGTTCTGGACTCCGTTTTTGTTCTTACTCTCTTTCTTCATTTTTCGATTGACCCAGTATTTTTCGCATAGAAAACAAACATATTGAACATATTTCGTTATGCAATAATTCTTATTTTTTTTTAATTACTAATTTGACGCACGCTCATGCAAGAACTCCTAGATTTGAATTACAGGGTCATGCTTTGGTCATCTCTGGGAACTCAGCAATGACTAACCTACTTTGGTCCATGCTAGGGCCACGGCTGGGTACACAGTCTTGCCTATTCCAATTATCACCCACCTGTGGGCCAGGACTGACCTAGCAACCTAGCGTTGGCCAATCCAATTATCACCCAAGCTTGGGCCCTACTGGAAAATCGAATCTCAACCGTTCAATGGTGACCAAAAGCTGGGCCAAGACTGGTTAATCAAGCCAATACGAATTTTTAAACATTGCACAAAAGATGACGCTAACAACCTATAGTCTGTGTTACGTCATAGGCGTGGCGACAGCCGTGACTAAGTTGTTTGGACAAAACCATGAGTTTATCGTTTCTCGGCCCTTTGGCTAAGATGAAAGTGTAGTATCTGTCCTATTTAGCTTAATATCTGAAAGTCCATGCACTGCGGGACCAGTATGTGAAACTGATTTTCGTAATCCGACAGGTTGTTTGGAACCCACTCCACCCCCATCACGGGTTGGACCAACTTTGTTATTTATGCAGTAAAAGAACTAGGCCAGTATTGGCAATAAAGTGTGGGTCAGCCGTGGCAACCAGGCTTGGTCTTGTATTATTATTCCAGACTCCTAGCTGAGCCAAGACTGGTTTAGAAGATTGGCCCAGAGTTTTACATAATTGACGCGAGCCTGGCCCACCCCTAGGTCCATCATACTTTTCTCTCTGGGCGGTTTCAAGCCCAATCCCACTCTTAATTTCGGTCGTATTTGTGCTCGCAGATTCAATCACTCTTGGTCTCTCTCTCTCCGTTGCAATCTTAGTTGCTCTCAGTTTAAATTCCACGCTAACTTATGATTTTGAACCAGATTTGTTCCCCGTTTCTCCTTTTTAATACCGCTCCTGCTCATAGTTTTATACCAATGCTGAAAATGCTTTCGGTTGCGATCAAACCCTATAATCGGTTACGATTTCAAATCTGTTATTCATTTTGATTCCGCTCCTGCTTTTAAAGTGTAACATCATATAGGTCAAAATATATTCACAAATGATTTAATATGTTTGTTTAAATTTAGACAAAAATGATTTTGTAAATAATTCTTAAAACATCGATTTATGCTATCTGAGACGTTTTTTGCACAAAATTTAAATTTAGTACAAATTTATAATTTTTATTAAGCGAACACTTCATAAAAAAAATATTACTTTTGTAGATTACTATATCTAAAAATGTAGAGGACAAATGTTCATAGACGTAATCAATTCGACTTTTTACAGTTTTTTTTCTTTTTGTAATAGTTTTATATTTCGTTTTTATCATGTGTAATTTAGTTTGAAAAGAGCTACCTTCAAGTTTCTTACTGGTACTTCCTCAATACCTTGCGAACGCTTGGGATTTTTGAAAAAGGTTGTATTTTTTAGACTACTTTTGATACTCAAAATAGTATGATGTATTTTAAGTGTAATTTTATACCTTGAGACACGAAAATAACACCAAGCTGTATCTCGCGGCATGTAATTCGTAACCAAGTGACTTATTTAACGGTCACTTGCAGACAGCTTTATGGCGCCAATATCCGCAAGAGAATTCTGCATATTAAGCTGTTCGACGGGAGTCACCTACTCGGGCGAATAGAACAAAATAAATTCGTCGAGTACTGGAATTATTTATCTTTCCACGTTATTTTCATGCCGCGCACGTCGCGAGCGGTGAGAGATGTTACGTGTCCTTGGCGGCGCTCAAAAGAGTTCGCGCAGTCACGAGAGCTCGCCTACACTTCGGCGGGTGTTAACAAGATATATATCAACGCTGAAGGCTTTGCGAGAAATCTTTTCTTTTTTTTTTGCTTTAAATACTTATATGTCCGAATGAATACTTATTTCAGATATTATTTAAGGCATGTACCTACATTCGTAAGTTGCATCAAATTATTACAATATGCCTCATAAGCTACTCTATTAAATTTTTGTATTTTTGTATTTATTATATATACAATATACTTTTTTACTATAATTAACTCCCATAAACGTTTTAATCTTTTGACCTGTATTCACATAGACTTAAATGAGGCGTACGCTATTCTCTAAATCGATTAATGAGACGATTGAGAGGTATGTTCAAAATATAAAGATCGTTTAAATAAAACAACGATATTAGGCGTATTCAAAATATCTAGAGAAGTTGTAAAAGCTCATTTAATTAATGATTAATTACACTAAATTATTAAATCACTAAATTACAAAACGAGTCCTAATTTGTCGAACAATAAATACTTTCGGTACAATAAAAAGTGTAACAGCACATAAATTTAATTTATATTTATTTTTTATTAATCTCGATCGCATAACAAACACGAATTAACTTTACTGATAGTTTTCTACGAATTCAACATTGGTACATGAATTAATACTTAAGTGATTCATGCACGAGTTTTAATAGTTTTTAGAAAGCTAGTCAGCAAGGAGGTTACATATTTATTTCTCAAGTCTATCAAACCATAATTTTAGAAATAGAGTTTGTTAATAGCTTAAAACCAACGGTAACGATAGCGATGTATAAAACGTGCTATTAAATTATACATCCATTATAACTAATAAATAGAGATTAGCGAGAAAGTTAAAAAAACCAGATATGATTATAATGATAACAGAAATGATATGATAAGGTATTTTGTCATTCGGTAAACATAAATGAAGTGATGACGTCAGCAACAGACGTCCTATATAGAAAGCTTTATGCATATCCGATAGATGACAAGAAAGAGAAAAGACAAATTATAAGAAAAATCGAATAACTATATATAACAGTTAACAAATGCATAAAAAGGAAGAAAAAAAAGTACTCATAAGGAAATATTTGATCTTGACTTACCTTCTTGAATAATGAATGTGTAGCTTGAAAATATAGATCTAAAAAAATGAATTAAAATTACATCGCACCTTAGAGCTCAGAAATATAAAATAGGACAAAAACTATGTACAAAAACAAGACGTTAAATCGAGTTGGCGTTTCCGTATTATTCCAAATGTCTATGGTTTTCGAAATGCAACTAATAACGCTGCGCGCACGCACACATACACACACAAATAAAACCCAGAACACATGAAAATATACATACATACATATTTAAAATGCACATACATGTAGACGTACACGCATCGTTCAATAGACACCCTTACAAAGATATAGCGGAAATCATCGACGCACGTGACTACCGATTGCGCCGCGCCGCTGCAGTCAACAAAGGCTCATCTAGCAAAAGAAGTTTCTTTTTCGGTAGCAGACTGTTTTATAGACTTCACAAATCACGTATCGCTACATTTTCACGTCCTAGCTACTGAGCGTACGGACCTTAACATTTCGAATCTCACCATAGGCTATTTATTGTCACACGATTACGCGCGGGGATCGGCGCCTGAGAACAGAAAGCCGCGCGACGTCACGTGACTTAACCCCCGATACAAGAACGCGGCTAAGAAACATAAAGTCGCTAATGGCCATAGCGCCGGAATAAATTTTATTATAACTCGAGAGCCGGCGGGAAGTTCGGCGGGCGGACGTACGTGAGTAAGAAGTTTCGGCGATCGAACGCGTGAGCACTTTGCCAATTTCGTGGGTGTATACACAGCGCGTGCCTTTTTTACGCTAATTTAATGTTTGGGCCGTATTGTGCTGCCGGCGCCCAAAGGCACGGCTGGAAAATCTGCAGATAGAATATTTCTACTGGTCTGTGCTTACATTACTAAAGAATGCGTTGAATACTCATGCATAGGAATTGCAATCCCGCACTGTTTTCAATCCCGCGGGATATTTGGTGGATTTACTTCGTTACAGCGGGATCCCGCGCAGTTTATAATTTTTTTTTATGGAATTCGAAACTATAAACTTTATTATGGTTATAATAAAATTTTATTAAAAATACAAAAATCAACAACGCTTTACTTACTATTAATTGACTGTCTACTTATTATTAATAGCAGTTCGGCTACTTATTTATTAATAAAAGGTCCAGAAATACAAAAAAATATCAAAATTTGGTAGAATTTTTTACTTTTATACTCTATTATAAATAAATTAAAACATACAGACATTTTGCTTTCTCTCCATCTTCAGACTGTTTGAAATAATGTCATAAGTTTTCTTTAATTTTTCTCTCACCAATATCCTTCTGTGTCAGTTTTGAAAGAAACATTCTGTAATAATACCTGTAAAGCAATAATTTCTGACTTTAAATAACTAGTACAAACAGTTGGCAATTGAAATAAAAAAAAAAATTCAAAACAGTTAACAAAAATCTATAAAATTCAAAACAATCTCAAAGTGGTTAGAAACTTGTCGTTCTCGCTTAAAATGGTAGGTATAAATATGATTTAAACCGTACAAATGGCAATCCTGCGTATAACAACGAAAATAATAATATTGTATTTTATTTTCGTTGTTATACGCAGGATTGCCATTTGTACGATTTAAATATTAAGGACAATTAGGGACATAGGATAAGGACAATTGAATATCTTCAATTAAAAACAGTAATTCGAGGACAAGTAAACAAACTTTATACTAACTTTGATTTTTTGATTTGATTGACTAAAACCAAACCGCGTCGTCGAGTGACGACTTGAAGAGTCAAACGACAACTGACTGACATGTCGCGGTGTGTGTGGTGGCGCGAAATAAGCTATGTGCGTGTGTGCGTGCAATTCATACGCAAAACAAAAAAATTGAACGGCAACGTCGCTCGTAAAACGCGTTTCTGAGTAGATTAAAGGCGGCAATTTGACTAAATTGGCGCCGACTGATGTTTGCGGATGGCATTGCGGATCCGCAAGATAATGCGGGATCCCGCAGGGCTTAAAATTGTGCTGGATCCCACTGGATCGTGGGATCCCTCTTTGCTGAATTGCAATCCTTACATTCATGCTGTACCCACTCCAGTAATAAAAGCTCTCCCATCGAATTTGTTGACAAATACATGTTCTTGGGTAAGGCTTAGTCAGTTGGATAGACCCAAACTTCGATAACGAAGTTAGACAAAAAGTTCAACTCAGTTGGGCCACATTCCAGAAATTACGAGTCATCTTTAACTCCAATTCGCCTCAATGTCTAAAGAGGAAAGTTTTTGAACAGTACTTATTACCAGTGATGATATACAGATATCAAATGTCGTTCCTTACAGTTGGCTTCATAAACAAGCTAGTAGTATCTCAACGTAGGATAGGAAGAGCTATGCTTGAGATTTCTTTCCGAGAATAAATCTCAAACAGGGAAATCCGTTCATTTCACATAGCTTACGAATCAACAGCAGACAAAGCGGTCGTAGAATCGGTGACCGATGAGGAGCAAACTTTGTCGAGTGACGACCACGAACTCGACACCGCAGCGTGAGACGGCTTCCTGCTAAATTTTAGATGGATCGAACACCTGGTAAAGATTTCTGGTCCCTGCTGCTTCCAAGCGGTGCATGACCGCGTGTCATAAAAATAAACTTAAGAGGGCAAGTTTGTATTCAACAGCGGACGTTTGATAGTTGAAACGAATATCTCATAAAGGTATTTTGATCTAATCTGCCCCTATTTATTGTAAAGCAATTGCATGGTGTTTTTTTTTTTAATTAGAGTTTGCCATTATTTCTTTCACGAATATGTAAGATTTGGACTTATACATAAGTGTTTTGTCTATCATATATTCCGATAGATTCATATAGACCAATTATTAGATGTTGCTAATTGGTTGCTTAACCTTCTTAAGATGTCTGTAGTCCGTAAGTGAATAGTTTTGTCTATAACAGGTCTGCATTTTACAGACTAAAAATTAAAAAAAAATGTAATATATTCCCAATTAAAGGTAAAAGTGGATACATATCTCAAAATATAAAGACAAAAAGTATAAATTAGAACAAGGACTATGTAAAGCTTTTTAATATTTTTTAACGATTAATGACAAAACGAATCGAAACTTTGCGCGATTCATCCGTCCATGCATGACAGTAGTCGAGTTTAAATATAATTTTGGATTTAATTCAAAGTGTAGTTTATCAGTTTTAAAATTTTCTTCATTGGGGCACCATCGACTATTTGTCTCTTGGTCGTATGATGAAGTCTATCTTACTATTCGTCAAATCAGAAAGGCTTTTCAGGTTCTACTTCCTGTGGAGTTGTTTTGAACAAAAAGATCGCTCTTTTGTCGCCAGACTACATTTTTACTCAACGTACCTTGACTTGACTTAACTTTAGAAATACCTTGGTACGTAATTTCTTCTTTGAAATTATAACGACACTACACACTAAACAGCATATATAATCTTCAAAATAATCTCATTTTCAGAACGTATAATGGGTTATGTCTATACTTATAAGATCTTCAACGAAAAAACTAACTTAATAATATACTGTTTAATAATATGACTATAAAATATTATGCTACTCTATTTGCCGCACTTACAAGGTGCTCTACATTGTGGATTGTCTTATGTACGATAAAAGGAGTGACGTTGCCAATTCTACGAAACTAAAATACAGCAACTCACCAATAAAAAATCTGAAAAATAGTTAACCCTGAAGCCATTCTTAAAAGTTCCCGCTGTGATGTTTGTCGAAATATTTTTGAGCTCCTTGAATATCACAATATACTTGTCTATAAGTTTCAAAACTCTTTAATAATTTTTTCTATTAATAATAAAAATTTTAAAGGACCCTTGTTTAAAAATACATGAAAATACTACAACTCTTGGTCCCTTGTTTGGAACAGGTATTAGATAATTTTCATGTAGGTTATTAAACAACATAAATAAGAATTTATAAAGCTCCAAAGTGCTTTTTATTGGCCATATAGTTTCTTAATTTATTTTCTATTACGTAAAAACAAAAAAATCAATATAATAATCTACAGAATAAAAAATTAGTGACTTTGTTTAAGTGTAAAAATTTATATTTTTAATACAAAAGATTAGCACTCCAGTAAGGTGTTTTACTGATTTCGTTTATTTCTAGTGGACGAAAAATAATGTTAAATATGCCAATAAGCTAATCAAAGTAACAACCTATTGATAATCAAAACTCATAATGCACTATTGAATAGTATTAACTATACTCTTCAATAGTGCATTGTTCCGTATTGTTATATGGAATGCTCGTAAATTCTTTTGTCCGAAATGAAAGATTTATTTGTTTAAAGAAATTATATTTATGGCTTCTTATCTATGTATTTGCTTTTAGACCCATTTCATTTTTCCATTATTTTTCTTGTAATAATTTTAATGTTAATTATGAATTAATATAAAGAAAATATTGAAGAATCATATCAGCATTATTCTTTATCGATATTCTGCGACAGCGCCGTCGTCTCGCGTCCTTCCGCAAATCCCAAAAAAAAAAAAGGCACGTCCATATTTCGCAGAGGAATCCGCGCGCAAAAGTTTATTTTGCATGGCAATAAAATCGATGATCGAATATCAATGTTAGGCGAGTCAGTTGAGCTTGGAGTCGTAAAAAAGGGGCGCGGGTGCTGCGAACGGCCTACGCAGGTGAGCAAATAGCGTGTAATTTTATTAGGACCCGAAAAGCGCCCGGGCGAAGCTCCTCCTGCCTTTGGGGAAAAAATGATGATCCAGCCCTCACAGCCGGCATCCAGATTCCATACATAACCTCCGTTCGATAGTGTTCGATGGACAACTGAAATATTTGATTACTCTGGGATTGGGAGCGGGCTAATATGTACCCATGCCCGAAGGCATATTTGACGTTCCGAATAGTGGGGTACATGACCTATATTAAAACTTTGACTCCGTATTAATTAACACACATATATGTCTATCCCAATGTTACAACTTTGTATATATTACGATTAATTATGGAACATTAATAACTAGAAAAATTGTAACACAATCACAATGACCTAACTAGCAATCGCTCGTTCTATGAAAGTCGTGGTCGACGTGTAAGTTACTCATTCTATGTGTGCAAGTTTACAACTTACATAACAGCGACTGAGTTGGCGAATGATAGTTTTATCACTTAAAAAGTATTTACGACTTCCTTTTTCCCAAAGTAGTCGTCGAGTTGAAAAGGAAATAAACAAGTTTTTCATGTTAACGCTCAATAGTACAGATACCGGCTGAACAGCGGCTGGATAAAGTAAGTCGCATAGTGAAAAATAAACCTTCTTGTTACTGCATCGAGTTTTGATTTTGATCGTAGTCCACTAAACTACAACATTATGGATAAACTAATGTGGTTTCATTATAATACTACACTCGGACTTAGCTGAGATGTCAAGGCCAAGTATACCTGCTATCATTTCCAGGTTCCGAAATAGTCATAATCAAAGTTTGAATCATAGTAGCGTCGCTGAGACTACAAATTCAGAAATGACCTACTTGCTTAAAGTGAACGTGGAATGAATATTTCAACCTTATCTAATAGATGAATTATCCATCTATCTATCTATTATCTATAATTATAAAATTAATTTTAATGCTCATTATATAATGATAATACTCATGTCTATTTCCCAGAACGTTAGACAGAGACGTCAGATTTAATTCATCATATAAGGTTAGGGAAAAAGGTTTTTCATATTTTATATACAAATTCAAGATAATATTTCAATATATATCATTCAAATTTAAATATAATATATATATGAAATTTTGTTCAACAACTTATTGCCATTTTGTAGATAGTGACATAATCCCATTGCTGTAGAAGTTTTGGAACTTCTGATCAAAAAACTGCGACAAGTAATTTTGACAGTCCTCTCTTGATGTTAACCTAACACCACTTAATGAATTCTGAAGAAACCGAAATAGATAAAAATCTGGGGCTGAAAAATCAGGGCTGTATGGTGGATGCATTAACATTTCCCAACAAAAGTCTCTCAATATTTGTTAAGTGGCTAAAGATGTGTTTGGTCTGGTGTTGTCATGGTGAAAAACCACCCCCTTTCTGTTGACGAGTTTCGGCCGTTTTTTTTCTACTTCTTTCTTGATTCTCATTAGCTATTGGCAGTAGATATACAAATTCATGCTTTTGCCCGGCGGTAAGAGCTACACTTAATACATAATGTCCCACCATACACGTAACATCAACTTATTGCGAGTTAAACCAGGTTTCGTTATAGTCTGTGAAGTTTGTTTGACTTTCGACCATGATATTTTTTACACGTTCTTGTCGTAGGTAATCCATTTTTTATCACCAGTGATCAATATTTTCAAGACCGGTACGGTTTCATTACGTTTCAATAGAGAATCGCAAATGAGTAAATGATTCATTTGATTTCTTTAACTGGGCTCGTACGGGATCCAAATATGGAGCTTTTTTGTAAATCTAGCTTTTTTTTAAATGGATCTAAACTGTTTGGTCTATTGGTCTTACCATAAAGCTCTTCAGCTATGTTGTAAAAACTAATATGCCGATCTTGTTCTACTTTTACCAAAATGGCATCGACTTTATCGGTAATAGGACGACGAGAGCAAGTTTCATCTTTGACATCAAAATTACCGCACTGAAAACGCTTGAACCAGTTTTGCGCTATTCTTACCGACATTGAATTAGATTCATAAACATTACAAATTTTTTGTTTATGGCATTTTTCCCTTTTTTTTTTATATAATGAAACTTTAAAATGTATCGAATTTCTACTCAAGATTCACTCATTTTGATGGCGAGAAAAACAATAAAGAATTAGCGAAACACCGTGTATACTTTTTATTTTTCTTTATTTAAAATATAACCTATTTAATAGTGTCAAAACTAACCAGATACAAACAGCACAACCAAAGAGATTTTACTTCAACTTTTTATTTATAAAATACGAATAAACTTTTTCCCCAATTTAATTTATTTTGAAATACCTAATTTCAAAACGAACTGAAACTCCTTTGTACTTCTATTTAAATTTCAAACCTTTTTGGAATAAAATTAAATTATGGATTGACTATTATAACATTACCAAACATTTTTTTTAATGGAAAATGATGGAATACGTTAATGAGAGCGTCAAGATCAAAATATTCACACCGGTGTTCATTTTTGTAGTATTGCAGATTACTTGCTAACTCTTGCCGACCTGCTTACTTAGTATATCTCTAGTTATTTTTGCCCTATGGGAAAAAAACCCGTGCCTCCGTGACAGGGTATTAATAAATTTATACGCGTAGTAAAGCAGTGGAGGCGGCCGAGTAAATTACTTGTTTAAACTAACTGTCCGTTCACGGTTTTATCCGTGCGAGCATGGAGGAAGTTTTTTTTTTCGTATATAAATTCGAGGCTTTTGCATCATCGTTCTCGCTATCACTTTTAATTACTATTTCGGTTCTTATTCCGATTTTGTTTCGACTCTGCTTTTGATTTCGATCCCAGTTTTATTCATGGTTCTAACGTCGGCCTGAGTATCTACTGGTTGCAATTTCGGTTGCAACTTTCTGCATTTTAAACTTTACTTGTATCAAGTCCATTTAAATTTCAATCTCTGAAATCAACGATATCACATAACGATACTATAAAACCTATAAAATGAATCTTGCCACAAATATTAACAACTACCGATGTTTACAAGCAATGAAAAATAAATCTATATTAAAAAACAAATAATGTTATTATGGTGATCGTCGATCACTGGATGGCGCTCCGAACTATATTTTTGAGAGACGATAAATACTCCATATCTTCAAACATTTTCAAAAAATGAGCTAAATTTTGTATCAATGTCTATCAAGAGTGAATTTCAAACCTTACTTATAGTTAGAGGGATAAATGGTAGAGTGTCACAGACTTGTAATGATTGTGTGGATCTTTGAGGAACTTGTTAACTTCTTGTTGACTCTTATTATGGAATAACTTAAACGCATGGATTAGCACATTTTCAATATTTTTGTGTAGTTTAATCCCTTAAAAAAATTGAAATATGTATGACAAACTACCTCAAATATTTTTGCACAAAAAATCTTTTGCATATATCAGGAATATTATTTATGTTTAATCAAAACAGTTTAAATTCTTATTCCACGATTGAACTCATAAGTTCGGAATTGCTCCATAATTTAGCGAGCAAATCGTGAGGAAAAGATTTATTTAAATTACGCGAATGTTGTAAATAAAAGCTAAACCATCGGGAAATTTTTTTCTTAAATGAAGTTTCATCGATCAAAACTCAACGTAAACCAAAATCTCGTCACAGAGAAGGCAAATATGATAAGTGTCACATTTATCATATTTGCCTTTTCCATCGATGCGTCAAATGCGCATTCGCCATAATGAAAATATTTCGAAAAATACTCCATCACTCTGCACGTTGGCTGTCGCTTACTCGCTCTTGTCTGTTACTTGCTCCTGAAAGAGTGGCCAATACGGTTTGTGACGTATCCTCATTTATGATCGGTTTTACAGAAACAGAGAGAGCTTCTCATTTCACATTTAAACCGAAAGAGAGAGAGTGAGAGATTCACATGGAGTGAGCATTCGCTTACGCTTATTCATTATGTTACAATTTCTACCGGTCAACTCCTACCGAAAGCCGTGTTAAAGAACTTCGTACCAAAAGCACGCTTATTAAATATACTGAGTACTGTAATTTAACGATCTGTCATATGTTGCGCGTTAAGACTTTCTTCTAATCACGGAATACATCTACGTATTACTTCTACGGTCCTCTTCAAGTTGTGAAAAATCAGTGCCTTGTATTACGTATTTAATGATTTCCGTGTTTATTCAGTCGTTAGCGTCGCGCGCGCGCGCGCCGCCGCGCGGTGACACGCCGCCTAATGAGGTTTCGACACGGAAGTCGCGATGTTGAACATCCAAATGTGGAAGTTCATTTTGGGGCGAGCACGGCACGAGGGTGTAGTTCCTGTTAACTTATCACGCATGAAGTGCGTGATATAGGTGGTTTTATTCAAACGCTCCTCTTTTCGATTGAACGCCAAAGCGACGCCAGTCTCTAATAGAATTGCTTTTATCGTTCGCGGACGTCGATCCGGCACTTAGTAGAGCTGATTATTCATACACCACAAAAGAGCATAAACATAGCTGAAAGTAAATAATTATTAGTAGGACGAAAGACCGATGACTTGCTTGATTTCATTGCCTGACCGACTCATAGCTGAATTTGCGAAATAACAATTTATTCTTCTTCTGCGTAGTTTTATCTATGTCGTTCAATAAAACAATATCGCTATAAAATAATAATAATAAAATTTGAGATCAAACTGATTTTAAAATCAGAAACTGGATGAGTTTAACACGGCAGCTCACCCCACGTGTCCGATTCATCGCGTCGCTCAGGCAAAAAGTCTCGTGTGGTCAAAACATCATGAATGTTTGCTTTTCTCACTTGCATGACCACAAATCACCCTGAACTGACATTTCAATGTTCGGTGTTGTGTGTAACCAAACGATTCAAATCAGTAATATTGTACTGAAATTAAAAATTGTCACCAAACAAAAACTGGAGTGGACTTCGACGTCGGCGTGAATTTTCACTTTGTAATACTGTCATCACATAGCTACTGATAAATTGACAGGAGTACGTACAACTGTATTTCTTTTACTAAAATCATATTTTATGGATATTTCGCGTGCTAAACGGTCATGAATTAATGCGATCGTAAAGTTGTGACCGGGCTCGAACTGCTTATCAACACCTAGTGGGAATTCAATGTAAATTTTACATATTTCTCAACTAACAGCTTACATTTATTTTATGATGTACTTGGATATAATTATTCGTTAACTTTATCTTTGACAGGTTTAAAGTTGCGATTTCACTTGATGCAATGATGTGGTCATGTTATGTTTAGCTTTGGTAATAAGAATTTTCTCTACACCTATTTTATAATGAACTTACTTCTTGAAACGATTTAAAATATGAAAGCGTGCCACAGAATATGTGAACTGCGTCAAGGTGATGATCGAAAATTTTGGTTTTAAGAATCTTGATTTTTCTCAGAAAGTCCAAAACATATGCAAGTGCTTTCTAGTGACCCGACTCAGTGTTATTGACATTTCAATTACAGTTACACAATTTAACGTCTATAACAGAGATAAAATGTCGAAAGCAGCTCTTTTAAAACAGAGATTTATATTTTACAAGCAAACGGTACCGATCTAAGCCTCCAAATTTTCTACGTAATCTATACAAAGAATTCAAAATGTCAGTTGATTTTTTCAAAGTTAATCTTAATTTTTATTTGAATGAAAAAAAAATGTTTTATCACATACAACCTTTAGAAATAGTAAACGTATCGCGCGTTTTAATATGCAATACCGATATGTACGCTGGTGCACGGCACTATGACGTGTTATAGTAATAAGTTGGATTAAGTTGGAGTCGTTTACGCATACTTGTATTGTCGGAAACATAAACTGCTACATACGTTTTCTGTCACCTTTTAAATTTGAGTAAATTTAAAGAATACAATGTGAATATAAAAAAAATAGTACAATGAGCATTGATTACGATGCTAAGTTAATATAAGAAAATGGTGCTTTACTGATGTGATGGGACAATAGCACCCCCTTTGGTAGATTGTGATACTGCAAGCCTGACGGCTCAAAAAAAATGGATCCCTTACAAGATCACATATTGCTCGTCTGTCAAAATTCTTTTTCTTAGCTTAATATAAAATAGTGAGATCTACCGTTTCTTGACGGTGTAAAATTCCAAACTTCTAAAGTTATCGCAATCACAAACCACAGTTAGTTTGTCACGTATTTTCATACTAGTGAATTCACTCACTAAGATTTATAATGGTATTTTCCATTGATTTAGTATCATAAATTTGACCAAAAGTAAATTCTTACGCAACTCAGGAAAAAATGCGAAACTGGTTTGTAGTTATATAAAAGTATAATTGTATAATAACATATTTTCTTAACAATTAAGTTCACCATTCAGAACTTAAAGCAGTACGTAAGCATGATAACTGTCAATCATCGATTGTTATATTAAACGATAAATTTTTGTCCTAAATGATGCCAAGATTTACACCTACATCGTAAAGGAATTAGGGATTGCTCACGTATTTCATTTGGGATTTGTAAAAGTAAAAAAAAAAATGTGTTGCAATCGTTTGGCTATCCGAATTTTATACTGAATCTAGACTGACAGAAGTAATTTAGAGCGAATATGCACGATGGAAAGGTCAGCAATGGTTGTTCTAAAAAATCTTCTACAAATAAAATTAATGGCATATAAAAGAAGGGCCCAGTTTTAAGCACATGAAACCAACGAGCTTGGATAAAAAGATTGATAGATATCAGTGAAGCAAGAGATACGCAAACATCGTACCATGTGGAAATCTGTAGTCTCTGCCTATTCTTATGGAAAATAGGCGTCAGTTAATAATTATAATATAGAATAATTGTGATTTTCGACAACGTCCTCAGGAACAATGTTTCCTCTCTCTTGGGTGTTCTATTCTCGACAACCAAATTTCTAGTTCAATCAAATAATATTTTTTGAACACTCAGGTAAGGGTTTTCAAAAACTATTAATAGCTATAGTTTATATCTATCCAATGGTTATGGACAATTTTGGGTGGCTTGCCAATTTAATTGATGCCCGCAGCTCCGCTAGCATGAACATAGATTGAATGTTATCATATTTTTTAATGATCGATGTTGATCTCAATCCCGCTCCCACAGTCACATTTTTGATTCTGATCCCTACCCCAAATTCGTTTCCGACCCAGTCTCGTTCTAAATTTCGGTCCCGGAGTCGCTTTTAATTCTGATTCTGGTCCCGTTCTCCATTCTATTCTTCGTCCCGTTTTTCATACTGATTCCGCTACCAGTTAGAGATACGATTTGAACGAAGGCAGGGGAAATAATTCCTTAATTTTTTGTATTTCATTCCCGATCAGGCTCTTGATTTTGATTTCGATCCCACGCGCAATTTTGACCCCGGTCTCGTTTTCAAATTCTGCTTTCCTTTCCATTTTAATTTTAGAAACCGCTGCCTGTCTAAATCTGCATAATATTATTGTTTTAAAGAATAGTAATGAATTAAAATTTAATAACGTGGTGTGATTTAGTGAACAAAATTTCAATCTATCTTCTGTCAATTGAGAGACGAGGGTTATGTATCTTTTTATGAGAAATTTGGAAAAAAAATTAAAACAAAAAATTTTGATCTCAACCACTACGCATCTATTGTAATAAAAACTATCCAATCTCTCAAATTATATATTATTAATGCTATATTAATGGTCATGTAAAAAAATAGATCATGCATTTGGACATAACTATTAAATAGACGATAATTTAATTTATTTTTCTTAATGATTTGCAGTTATAATAGTCTTTTTTAACTTTGATTTTGCGTTATAACTCGTCGTACTAAAAACTAAAATACTAAAATAATTAATTATATGTCTAAAAACAGAATGTATCGGCCAAAAAACTCTCTTCAAATCGAAGCGAACGGTATACTCTGATTATATCTTTAACGGAATTAAGTAACACGCTTTCGTTTTCATTAAAAGAATAGCTACACTTTCACGTTATTATTTTTATGTCAATTTGGAAATGAATACTGTATGAACTTCATATTTCCGTAAAAATTGGCCTTTGGAAATGAAACTGCTACCGCAAATATTCCAGACGGTTTTTCAAATTCTTCTCCCTAATTTTCTATTGAAACAATGTTTTAAATAGCACCAATTGAACGGCTAATGTTAAATTACATCTTAAACCCCAAGGACAAATGCAGTGTCTCCGAAACAAATACCTCTTAAGGTCACGCGGACCGCACCAATCGGGGGGATCATTCGAGCAAGCCGCCTTAACGAAGGAACGCCACAATTTGCCGTAACGAGCCACATATTTGGTTTCAGCGAAATGCATTTTCTATCGCTGTATTTTCCTCTTTGTTCGGCTAAAAATGAGCGGAATGAATGAAATTCCTTATCCAATTAACGGAATTGTCTTCCTTAATTCGTTCGCGAAGTTGCAAAGAGACGTTTTTATTCGTTTTCAGCTTTTTACGCCGTTAAGCGATTTGCGGCGCGAATTAACTAATTAGATGTAGTTTGCGGATGCGTCGTTTATTTTATGGAAATCTTATAATTATTATAATACATAAAAAAAATAAGGTTGTTCGTGGTGTTTTAAGATTACATTTTCTAAGGAAATGTAAATACCGCTTCTTAAAATAGATAATGTGTACCCTAATTCCCAAATTAAATCATTTATCAGATGGCGTGCGCACGATACCAATTCCGTAGATAGATTTCATCAGCATAGCATTTTTTTAGTGAATTAAGAAAATACTGGTTAAAATACATCCAGTTAAAAAAGAAATAAAACCCCCGTATTATGAAGCTTATAATTTTACCAATTGAACAGTTCAATGAAGATACCGGTAAATGGAGTATCCAAATACTTATATAAAATTAAGTTTTATTAAAACAAGATACTTTAATTCAATTCCGATAACAAAAAAAGGATGATTAAATATGTCGCTTTAAATTTTTCGTTCATATAAAATATAGATAATAAAATATTGTTTCGGGATCAAGTAGTATGTAAGTTATTTGGCAATCGCTTAAAGCTCACCAGACATCGATTTCGCTATTCGCCTACGCGATTCGAACAGATCCCGAGTCGCCGATCAGAGTCGCACTAGAGCCGTCGCCGCGGCCTGTTAGTTGTAAACAATAACGCCGGCAACGCGAACCGAAAAACACAATTCAATTGTAGCCTTTCGCGTCGTCGCCTTAATTAATACGGCGCGCCGGCACGCGAGCGCGGCGCACCGCCGAGATTTCCTTTGTCTACTTTCCTTTGGGCTGTTCAAGTTTTATTTGTTTATTGTCCAATTGTTACACGAACTGCTTCGAGTTTATCGGTTTATTCCGTTAAAGGCGGTCGATTATAGTTATATTTTAATTAGAAAATAAACTAAATTAAGAGATCTTAATATTAATTATTAGTTAATTAACGAACAAAAATAAATTAACGAAAATGGTCCGCCGAGATACTTGTCGCTTCTTAACGTACACTCGTTCCTTCTATACTTTTTAAGGTACTCTACCACTGTGAAAGCACCTCACGCTTTTACTATTAGCTATAGTTAAAGTTTGAGGGGCTTTATGTTGAAATTGAAACGTATGATGTGTATGATGACGAAGTAAAATAAAAATGTCTTTTTTTAATTGTTCAAAATGTTTTCATGAATAATATGATCTAGTGAACCGAGATACGAGAACTCTTCAAGTAGGGATTCTTTAATAAAGATAAAATAATTCGAAGTACCGTATGCCCACGGCTAATTAAGCGATAATACGGAACCATAATATCTACAGAAGAACAAAAGTAGCCAACTCCCCCTCATAAAATCGTCTACTTCAAGTGGCTGCGGGTAGGCCACATCGCTCGTAGCCATGAAAAAGAAAAATATTATTAAAGGGTTGCGCAGCGTGAGGCGACCCCACACTATAGTTTATTTTCACGTACCATGACGTTATGAATCATTATTTATTAAATTTTCGATACAATAAATTTGGTTTAAATGTTTTATACTTTTGTCATAAGTTACTTTATTAAAAGTTAAAAAATATTTAACATTGCCACCTATCATTACTATTATATTTTACGTAGATAAAATAATTGATAGAAATATCGCGTGTGTTGACTGGTAGTACATAATTAATGGCGCTAGATGGCGGGATAAATAATTACTCGACATCCGCTACGCCGTCAGTATCAAACATGACAAACTATTTAGTTGTGTTATACAATCGATAACTCTAATTCATTACGTACGACTCCCGTACTTCGTTCATCACTGCCACGACGAGTCGGTCGAACTCTAATTGCTGTTTATTAGCTTTATATTAATTTTATCATTTAAACCCTTTATTACGTCGCAAGAAAGCAAGGAGTAGATTCTAAATAAACATACTGTGATTGCCGAAAGTTGGAATAAAAGTCACTCAACTTTTTTAGAGAATAGTCTAGACATTTAAAGCTTCGCATATAGATCTAAGTCCGTATGCGAAAGCTAAGTGTGCGCGTCTGTACGCGACAAGTCCGCGCGACATCTGAGAGTTGTGCAGACAACACATTTAAATAAAATATTTGTACAAATTTTGAAATAACGGCTGTGCACCGAAATTTTCTTTATTTGTAGTATAAGTTGTGAATAATTTAAGAAAAGTTCAGTAGGCATTATAAACATGAGCCAAATCTTCTTAGAAAAAGTAACCAAGAAAAACTAACAATATTCGATTTGTGAATGTGTTTGTCATATCAACATAAATCGCGCAGCATTCGACCTATCTATTTCCGCCAATAGAACCACTTCTTCATACATAATAAGTGATTGATTGTAACCGTTGCCTTCTACTGATTGCGCAAGGTGTATATAAACATATGTCGAGTAATTGAAGGATTATGCAATAAGAAATAAATCATCCTTGTGATTGCATTATTCAGGACGGGAAAGGTCGGTTCATTTATTGCTTGTAATAAAATTCGGACGGTACAAGCATTTATTGGTAGCGGCAGATGACCGATGCTTAAATCTTTCATCTAATCATATAAATTGTTTTTATAGATTACCTTACAGATTAACTAGTCTGTGGGTATGAAGCCATATAAATAGAATAGTAAATCTGATTCTCCGCTAAGAATGATGAGAATTTCTGTTTATTTCGGTACATCATTGTTGATTTCATGTCACTATTTAAAATCCGAATTCTTATCACCTACTGACATTTTGAATGTCTATATCCATGTGAATTTGTATGCATTCGTGTGTGTGCATTTTTTGAAACATAAACCGATTTCGGTCAGAGTGGCGACATTCGAAACAGTTTTATGTATTCATAGTGATTTCTGAAAATTGATCTGTAATGGGTTTGTTAATTAAAAACATAAAAATTTAAAAGGAAAAATATTTTGTTTCTTAATTTTGAAACCAATAAATCCCAAAAATAAAACATTCTCTATTTAAGAAAAAGAAATATGTTCAAAGATTAACATTGCGAACCTTCCCAACACTTCTTTTGCTCATATTGTCGAGTCTAAACCGAAATTATCAGCATTTTTCTTTTTTAAATGCATTAAATTTATAAAATTACGTAATTTCTATTTTTCAAATATATTGTCAATTAACTTTTGAAAAGCAACCGACTGGAACAGGGTTTGTGACATAGATGCAATTTTTTAAGCTCAAAAAGTATGTATATTTTAATTCTATTTTCGAAATCAGACTGCAACAATCACTTCCCTAACTAGAGATTTTTTTTAATTTGGTAGTGGAATAACAACGACACTATGTTTCCATGTCCGTTGAATTTAAATTCTCAAAAAACATTTTCGAATGCTGCAAATATTAGCTGCAAACTTAGTTGCAAAGCTTTATAATCAAGAAATTTACATTTGGAGCAAAATTTTTAAAATACATTTTTTTAAATGATCCTCAATTAATGTACTGATGAATTGCAGCTTACCCTATTTGAAAATATTTATTTATTTTTTTCTTTTCAAACGCAAAAAATAGCAAGCAAGCTTGGGATTGACTTACAGGGTGAGCTGTCTTTCGTATTCTTCACTTTGGTGTCTCTTTATATATAAAAGGAAGGAAAGAATATTATACAGTTTCTTCAACTATGCTACGCAGTATTCGTATAAATGTATACTTCTGTGTATCTGTGATAAAAAGATTTATGGACATTTTTTAGTGCAAACTAATTCGCGTGGCAAACAGTAAAATGGCATTATCTCGTAATCCTAGTGATATCATTAATATTATTAAATATGAAAGTTTGTATGTTCGGATGTTTGTTACTCAGTAACGCTTTAAAAGCCAAACAGAATTAGTTGAAAATTTACAGTCATATAGCTTATACATCAAAATAGTATACGAGCTATAGTTTATAAAAATACTAATTCGCAGCTTTGCTTGCGCGATGATGTTAAAAAGAATTATTTACTTATGCCGACTGGTTATCGATAACAACCGAGTTTCCAACGAATTTCAAATTCAACGTCGGTCGTAATCGAAATCGCGAGTAGGATCGGGATCAAGATCAAAAACAAAAGTGAGATAGTTTTATAATAAAAAATAGCGGCATTGTGTCTGTTTTCAGTATAAGAGTATGGGTTCTAGAAAATGGGGCATACACTGACTGGTTTGCTATCGCAGGGATGTTAGGGACGTTTAGCTTCATTGTGGTTAATTGACTTATTCATAGATAGCTGTTGTGTCATTTGAAAGAGTATGAGTCTGGATTAAGAATTGATGAGCTGTCTATGAAATACGTCCTGTACGCGTACGACCAAGTAATCCTTGCGCCATCGGCGCGCAAGTTACAATGGTACCTGCAATGAAAGATTCTGTTGAAAAAAGAGGTATGCAAGTAAATTTCAGCAAAACTAAAGTTATGGTGCTTGAAAGAGGTAAAAACACAATTGAATGCGATATGTACAGAAGATGAAAGAGTCAAGCAAGTGAAAGAGGTTGTATACCCGGGTAGTCTGATTACAAATGACGGTCAACTTGGTAAACATATTGAAAAGAAATTTTGTGCGAGAACTAAAGTAAACATAGCCAATTTACTATTATCAATAGTAAATAAGTCTCACGACAAGCGTGTTTAGCTATCCATAATGGGGTTCTGATCCTTACGCTGATGTGGGTAGTTTAGTGGTGAATAGTGAGAATTGGGTATGGCAGAAGAAAAACGAAAATAGAATCAATGCGGTGGAGATGCGATCTCTACATAATATGTATGAAGTGTCTTTGAAAGCCAGTTGTAGGAACTGTGATGTCAAAGAGCGATATTGTTTGAAAGAAGATGCAGTGATTAGAAGAGCAAAAGGTATGTTGCGGTAGTTTGGCCATCTGGGAAGGACGGATGAAATTAAACTGATAAAATAAATTTGTAAAGTGAATGTGCGTGATGGAATGGTTGGCAAGGATTACCCTAAAAAAACCTTATAAAAACCAAACTGGTGGCATATTAAAAAAAAGGGTTAAATCTTAAGCACTCTAAATCGACGAGCCTGCATGAAAAGATAAGCGGATGTCAGTGAAGCAATAGAGATATGAAAAATTCGTACATGTGAATATCTATACTCTCTGCCTGCCCTTATGAGAAAGGTCGTGAGCTTATATTATTATTATTTATCTGTAATTTGAAATCACTATAGACAAATAAAGAAAAGGCCCAGAACTCCACGCGTTACCTTCGAATCAGGAGATATCCAGTCCAAATCATTTTTCGACAAAAAAACCAAAGAATTTTTAAATTAAGTTGAATTAACGAAAAAACGTTTCATGCCTTGGAGAAAACGTAAAGCATCGATTTCAGTCGTTAATATCACGCACGTACTAAACCTGGATCTACAGTGAAAGCCTGTGCGAGAGTATGTCTCTAGAATGGATACAAATTTCCTTTTCTGGATATTTCTTTAACAATAAATGACAACTCAGAGTTTTCTTATCAGTTGTTTCCATCTAAGAACATTTCAAAAGTAGAGAATAAATTGAATGCAAGCGTTTTTGAAAATGACAATTTTTGATAAGTTTTCTCCTTCGTTTAATTTCTTTTTTAAGAAATTCGACACTTCATGGAAATACGGTATAACTAAATTAAAACATTATTATCTATGAAACACATTTTAAACTTGGGTCCTAATTTGTTAACATGATTATTTTAATCCAGTTATACTTTTAAATGTAAAGTATAACAGTTACACCGTGCAATACTAAATACAAAAATATAGAGACTAAGCAGTTTATCCTTTCACTGAATTTATGTAACAATACTCTGAAGTTAGACATTAAGTTGATATATTCTTCTCTATGATGTACCGGTGCTCAGATCAACGAAAATCCCACGTCCGTACTCCAAGGAGACGTACGAGCGATAAATCCAATCCAAAAGTAGTTTCCAGCCACCGTAATACGTTACCTAAACACTCGGAAGATCTACGCCCTCATAAATAACCGAAACTTTGACGCGGAGCACACTTTAAGTACAAAACTTTAGGTTATAAAACACCGTAAGTACATCAAACCGGTATCTCGCTGTCAATTTCCGCGGCGCGTCCGCCTAACTAAAACGTTTACCCGATCGATTGTTTCCATTACGGCTGTTGACTCGCCGTTACGCGTGCGGCGGGTAGTTTAACTTCGTGCACGTCGCGGCGCTTTGTGTTTGCACTGTAGTCCACACGATTGACACGGCGTCGATGAGACGGTTGAGGCGTGAGTCGTCCACCGACGACGGCTCGTCACCGTCCACGACGACAGCCCACGTCGACGGGTGATAAGGAAATGCTCCGGGCGTAGTTAGACCTGAACGGTAGCCTAATATCTATTTACTTACTTTTTACTATACTTTTTAGGAATACTATATCACGACATTATCGGTAGCCAGACTGCATAAGGATCACGCTGATTTTTCGTGACCGCTGTTTCTACGGAATGATCAAAAAAGAATTTATTGTTTCTCAAAATATTTTCCGCTAGCGAAAATACACTTTTTCATACGAATAAACTAATTTATAAAACATTTATGCCACTACTCTCTGGTGACCTTGGAAACATCTTTTTCATACTTTTTGACAGCCTCTTCTGGTAATGAAAATCGTTGACCACTTAATTGGTTCTTAATTTTTCCAAACAAAAAAAAAAGACACAAGGTGCCAGGTTAGGACTGTATGCAGATTTTTTCATAATCTTTACGTTTTTGTCCTTCAAAAATTTATTCGATTGTTTGGCCGTGTGAGAACTAACATTACCGTGGAGCAAGACGATACGACGGTTACGGTTATTTTTACGGAGTTCGTCAATGACTTCCGGCAAACAAATGGTCGTGTACCAATTACCAGTACCAATATTCACGGTACGACAACTCTCCAAAGCAACAGTAGCCACGGGTCCAGTTTTATTAGAAAAAGAAGCAATCGTCCGCTTAGAGGCACTTCGCTCACGCGCCACTTTAGTTGGTGTCGGCTCATCTCAATGGACCCAGTTACGATGTTCTGTACTAAATTGAAATAGAATCTGTACACTTAGTATTTTTTGAAAAATGTTTTATAGACCCCATAAGAGCAGCTTTTAAATATTTTGTTTTTCTGTCTGTTTGTTTGTTTAAGCTTCACTGAGAATTTAATAAATCGATTTGAAGAAAACTTTTTATGTTTATAGCAGTAATTTACTGCTTAATTTAAGACACAATTTATCACGCTTCATTACCTAGGGGCTAGACAGAAAGCATATTAAAATTTCTCCCCCTTTTTAACTTGAAGTACCTACTGAATAGATTTGGACAAATGGTTCCTACTTGCCGTTAGATTTTATGACAATTTCAATGTCATAGGCAAAAAAAATATCCAACTATTCATAACCTTCTAATTTTTTAAATAAATAAAGTTCATGAAAAGGAAGACATTTCACTACAAAAATTGTGACTTTGAAAAAGACACCATGACATGACGTCTAATATTTTGTATGGGCTATGAAAGATAACGACGAAATGACGAACAGCTTTAATGTCCAAAACGTCGTTATGTTTCATAGCCATCACACGAACAAAGTCGCCGGCTACAGCTAGTCGTTGATACGATGTCAACAACGTTAATTTGAAATCTTCTGGCTACTAATTTCATTCGTTTTCCGAAAGTGAACAGGCTATTATCACTACCAACTTTATTAGAGCTGGTTTCAAAGTCATCCATAAAAAATCGAACATTTAAGCTCGTTGAAGCGTTTAATTGTTCAACTGCCCATTTGGTTTGCTCACAAAAGATATTTTTCTAACAGTTTCTACGATTTGATAACAATCCCCATTATTCGCATAAATGAATTTACCCTTATTACAATTAAATAGAGTTTCAAAATAAGTTTTGTCCAACTAAAATATACATAATCTGCCGCCCACTAGGCACGGGCTGTTTGTCTTTCCGTGGGCGGCGAGCCGATTTCAGGGTACAACGGTTTTGTTGTGAACACCGGCCGCCGTAGCTCGAAGCCATAACTAAATTCGTTTACTTTATAAATTTCGTATAAATTATGATAGATAACACGAATCCCCTCGAACGACCTTTGGCGTAAAACGGAGATAATTTTTTGACTTCGATACAAAATTATTCAACTGCGTATGCGCCTTACTTTGCCAAAATATTACTAGTGCCGTTTTGATTCGAGGAACGTTGAGAACATGTCTTCAAAAAATCCTCCTGAATTGTTTCAAATTTATTTAGTTTTTACTCGTCATATTTTATTTTATTGTTCATGAAAAATAATAATCAATTTGTAATTGAACATCAGAAAAGTGATGTCAATACTCAGTAACCATTAAGCTCTTAATGATTTAAAAAACTTTTATCTACTTCTCGAGTCACAAAGTTTTCATTTTCACCGGCGTACATGCAAGTGGCATCGGTTTGCATACATCTTCATAATGTCGTTGCTTGAGTACTTTCAACAAATGCTACAAGTTTGTAAAGTATCGTCTAGTATTATCCATTTACAGGAGCTACTGTATTGATTTATACATACGCTTATATACGAAAATTTAATACATTTAAGAAAATAATATATAAATGTTCGAGAAAAATGGTGGTCGACATAATTTCAATAAAGTAAGTAAAAATAAACTATGTTTACCTATCAATCGATTACAAAAAGTCACAAACTCACTTATAGGGTGCGCTTTTTCTATAAAGTCCCTATAGATATTTAAAACTTGCCCTTAAATAAATTTAAGATCATTATTAAACAATTACTCGGTTAAAGAAGGTAGTATAAAATTTCTGATTATATTGAAGACAAAAGTACAAGAACATAATCAGTTCGTTTTATAAATACAATAAGTTTATTCCCTGTAACAGAATGCGTCGATGCTTCATTATAGGTTATGGGCCTAGAGCTCATTAATTCTTAGCTCTTAATTTTTTTTTTAATAACAATAACGAATGTCTATAGTATCTAAGTGTGATTGAAAAGTGTTGTGATCGATTGTCGCTTTACGCAGTGAACAAGTTTAGTGACTGACTGTTCTAATGTCTACTAACTATCTTGTCAGCATGCCAAAGCTAAAAGGACGCGAAAATTATAGCGAATATTGTTTCGGGGAGAGAATTCCTTAATCTCGAAAATATAAAACATTGTGTCAAGCCAATAATACGGGTAGACATAGAAGTTGCAGAAAACGAAAAAACGAACGTACTTTAATTATAACAATCGACTTGTCTTTGTTTGTACACTTAAAAAATATACAATCATCAAAGGAATTGAAGCAATTAGTTGACGATAATGGCTTTTCGCGAAAAATTTTAAAACAAAGTTTTACTTCGAAATTTAATTTTGATTTAGCTAGAAAATTGCAGTTTCATGAGATCTTATGTGACTCAAATCGTGACAACATAGAAATTAAGCGAAACAGGTTTTGAAATAAACTTTGAAATTAAGCTCAGTGAACAGGATTATTACTGTTGGCGGAAATGTCCGATCATTTCTACCTCTTAACATGGCTATTAAGCATTTGAAGAAGGGTAGATCCTATAAAAATCAAATTGTTTGGTACAGAGTCAGCGACAGAGTCAGATGAGAATTAAGTTGAAAATGCTGATAAGCGCAATCCCAGCTCGTTCAAAATTCTCTGAAACAAAGAATGCGGAATCATCTACTGTCGGGAAAAATTATAATGTTGGTAACGGCCATCCGTCAAAGTAGTGAAGTGTTTTACGATCAAACGTGACCTGCTTGCATAAACTAACACATTGAAACCAATGTAAAAATAATGAAAACACTGTATACATTTCAAGATTAAAAAACGCATGCAGTCTGAGGCGTTTAGCTTGGTATGGTTGAGTAGAAATGTCAACAAAAATACTTAGTATATCGAGTTTATCATATATCTAACTGAAAGTTGGTCTATAATTTTTTTGTTTGAACGAGAATTATTCTTCTTGTTCATACGAAACATTTGTTGTTGTTGAAACATTGTTGTTGTAAACAGTAAAAATGTGTCAGTTTCATGTGCTGGGGATGTGAAAATTACAACTATGGCAGTTGATTTTGAATACAGCCTCGAGGCGGAAGACGTGTCTTGTATTTCAAGAACAGCAACAGAAAATCGTTTTAAGAAAACGTTTGTTCAGTATACAACAATAACAACGATTTGGCAATAACATTATTAGGAGGAGGTCGGCGGTCGGTATTGATATTTTGTTTTAGATTATCTGACTTCTGATTCCTTGAGAAGCTTATAGTCTAAGATCCGGCTGCTAAATTAGTACATTAATAATTTAGATTATCAAGAGTCAATTTTTAAGTATTTTTACAACTAGGAAAAGTCATTTTTCATCAGGTGCCAACTAAAAATTGCCCGCCAGTATTATTAATTAAAATATTATTAATTGACTTTTAGATAAATATTTCGTTTACATCTTATGGGAATAAACTTACACCACTACACAACAGTGTATTTAAAAGATCTGAAAACTTACAGTTGCCGTCGATCGCTTAGCCGCAACCTATACGCAGCCAGATGTAAACAGGTATAATTTTGTTTAAAATTTTCGTTTATAATGTATACTCATTTCATTTATACCACATTAAAGCTTATTTTTTCTGTATTTAATGACATAAAGCTGCCTATATAAAAAGCCCGCAAGTCAAAGTTTCCTACCCTTAAACATGCTAAGTATTAAAAATAGAGTGACAGAGAGTGAGTACGAGTGCATTTTTTTTCCGAATGTTTTGAAGACCCTACAAGATTTGTTAGACCAATAAAACGTATAAAAATATTTAATTTTGCATCTGACTGTGTAAAAGAAATATAAAAATAAAATGGAAATAAAATTTTAATAAAATGGAACGAGATATTTTTGGACGTCTGCTAGCAATTGCTATAAAACAAAAGGTTAATATTGGGTACTGTTTGTCTTTTCCTCTTGCAACCGATACCTCCGGCACTGTTCTCATGTTCAGGAGATATGTTGAAAACTGATAAGTCAACTTTAAGCAAACAATTGACGTCTCAAATTGACTCAGAAAATCCTGACAAAGTTGACATAGAAATAATTGATGGATTTTATTATATGTATCAAATAGGTGCAACTCTGCCACAAACATTTGACAAACTTGCTGAGTCAATTTTGATAAAACTGTGTGCCAAAAAGGCTAAAGAAGTTCATATCGTCTTTGATAGATATTTAAAATCGTCTATAAAGGACTGCGAAAGACAAAACAGGGAAGGTATTGACATACCTTATACGATTAATGGTCCTTTACAAACAAGGCCAAATGATTTCTTAAAATCTTTAAAAAGAAGATCTTTTGTTTCAAAGAAGCTTTAGTTAAATTTTTAGCTCAGCACTGGGAGGATGATTCACTTGTCTCAATATTAAAAGATAAAAAAAATTTTATTACTGTTGGGGAGAAATGTTTTTCATGTAGTTGCAATGGAAACAAAGTAGCAAAAAATAATGAGGATGATTTGACATGTGATCATGAGGAAGCGGACACAAGGATTGTATATCATATAAGTAAAGTCCCGGAGCATTCCAACATTCTCATTAAAGCATCTGATACTGATATTCTGATAATTTTGTTATGTAATATACACCGATTTCCTACTATGAAAATTTGGTTAGCAAACGGCGCATCCAAAAGAGGTAACAAAGATGAAATATGTATCAACTGTTCGAAATTATCGAAAAAATTAGGCCCAACTTTGTGTCATGCGCTTCCAGCATTTCATGCTTTCACCGGAAGTGATTACACTGCTGCTTTCTTTAACAAAGGAAAAGTTTGTCCCTTGAAAATTTTTATAAAACATGAAAAATTTCAAAAAATTTTGCATTATTAATTTATCCTTATGATATTGAAGATGATGATAAAATTGAAACGGTGTAAGAATTCACGTGCCTTATGTACGGGATACCTAAATGTCAAAGTGTTAATGAAGGAAGATTTATCATGTTTAATAAAATGTATGGCTCAAAAAAATACAAATGAGAAATTTATAAAAAAAATTAAAGGCTTCAACTCAACTCATATTCTGCCATGTTGGGAGTCTTTAAAACAAAAGATCTTGAGAACTATTTATGTGAATTCTATGTGGTTGAATGCTACTGAGCCAAATTGTATTCAGTTTAGCGCAGAGAATAATGGCTGGCTAATATTCGATGGCTCTCTGGAACCAACATGGTTTTTAGGAAACGCAACACCTCTAGAGGTAGAGAACATCATTCTAGGTGATTCCCAGGACGATTCTGCTGATAACGAAGAAGATTCTGATGTATGTAGTGACGAAGTTGATAGCAGCGATGATAGTGAGAGCAGCCTGGAATCCGACTATGAATAAATGGCAAGAAATAAAATCTAAAAATATTTTAATTAATTAATTAATTAATCAATCTTTTCTTTTTTTTTAAAACATTCTTGTTTATTCTGTATAAGCAGATAATTATTTTGTAACTTATTATGATAACTATTCAATTATATTATTGTCTGTAATTTACTGTAAATAATTTGTCACCTGCGATTGAATTGAAAATATAAATAAAATAACAATTTATAAAATTAATTAGATTTTTTACTTTAAAGTAAAAGTTTTGTTATGTGGTTTAAAAACAACTAATCAAAAATCTAACGTTTTGCAAGATATGTCTGTGAGTTTTCATTTTATGATTATTATTATTTTAATATTTAATGCAATTGTTATTTTCTGAATAATATTTAATATTACTTATAAATTAAATATTATTTTGTTAAATATTGATGCTTTATTCTTTTCATTTTTAGAGCATTTGAATCATTTTTATTACTAGTTAGGTCGTTGGTTGAGAACCCTATTTATCGGAGCATGCGCAATAGCGCAAAAAAACACGTTCAGCTGGCATTTAATATCCTTGTCTAACAAGTAACCTCGCGCACTCACTCTCTGTCACTCTATTTTTAATACTTAGCATGTTTAAGGGTAGGAAACTTTGACTTGCGGGCTTTTTTATATAGACAGCTTTATGTCATTAAATACAGAAAAATAAGCTTTAATGTGGTATAAATGAAATGAGTATACATTATAAACGAAAATTTTAAACAAAATTATACCTGTTTACATCTGGCTGCGTATAGGTTGCGGCTAAGCGATCGACGGCAACTGTAAGTTTTCAGATCTTTAAATACACTGTTGTGTAGTGGTGTAAGTTTTATTCCCATAAGATGTAAACGAAATATTTATCTAAAAGTCAATTAATAATATTTTAATTAATAATACTGGCGGGCAATTTTTAGTTGGCACCTGATGAAAAATGACTTTTCCTAGTTGTAAAAAACTTAAAAATTAACTCTCGATAATCTAAATTATTAATGTACTAATTTAGCAGCCGGATCCCGTACTATTAAAAACAGAAAACGGTGGCTGTGTCTAGTAGCGAAGCAAATTACATGACGGTGTCTGAAGTCAAAGCTGTTTATTTACCGAATTTACAGTATGCGATAACAAAGACAAAGGATACTATTCATATGCTTAATGTTAATCAGATCACGCAAAAGCTATCAAGTTTTTCATGAAAAAAAGTATATCGATATTTGATACCATTTTCGTGAAGATTGTGTAACAGATAGCAGAATAAATGTTAGGTATTGCTCACAACTCACAGGTGAAATGCTTGTAGATCTATTTACTAAAAATGTATGTAGTATTAAACATTACATTTTTTTGATTCAGTAAAGTGTTAAACATGTTTGATAATCAATTATTTTCAACTACATTATTAGGTATGAAGAGGATGTTGAGAATAAATCAATAATGTGTACCTATGTCCTTAGTAATGTCATCTATGGCGTAATACTTTTGGTCTATGTGTTTATAAAAAATAATAATTTCATTCTCTGTCACTGAACGGGCCGTTACTTTATTATAAGCCTATTGAACGTTCGAAACAGAATCTCGAAATAGAAATAGTTCTTGTCGTCCCGCAATAGAATTGGCGTCATCGCCTACAACCACAATTAATTATGCATCAAATATTGAACTGGATATCTGATAATAGGTCAAGTACGTTTTAGGGGTTGAATCATGTCTACGTCCTATTTAAAATGATTATCTTTTAGATAATTTTCTTGTTTTTTAGCAAGTCTATTTTTCTCCTATGAATACTTTTTTTTTATAAATAAAAAATTTACCTGTACCCATGACCTTAAAATATTAAGTTGGCGACGCTCATACTTAATGAAAATAAACTTTTTTGATTTTTTTTGAAATCTAAAAAGTCTTTGTGCGGGAATCTACCTTTATGAAAGCAATTGAATCAGATTTTTATTTCATCTCATCTCTAATCCTTACTTTCTCCCGATCCCAACTTTGATCCTGATAACGTAACGTCTTATTGAAAATGTGCTAATACAAATGTGCATAAGATATCTTGAAATCAGATCAAATAAAAACAAGTTATTACTTTAAGTTTTTTTCTAAATTTTATGTAATTCTATTGAACCACAGTATGCGTGTTCTATGCCCTAATGCATTTAAAAAACACATCTTCTTAAAAAATGTATTGAAGCATCTCCGACATGTAGGTTCCACTAGAATGTTTCCTTTGCCGTTAAAGCAAATAATAAAATTGATATTTCAATATATATGCAAAATAATAAACACTTAGCAGGCTATCCTGACCTGTACTTTAACTTTTAATTCAAAAGCATTCTCTTTAATCACTGACTTATAGTGTCTTGTATATTATTTTCATTATTTATTTTCTTTTAAAGGCAAGTTAGCAAATCATAAGTTCGCCTGGAAGTTCGACCGAAAAAAATACGTTCTTCACGTAGATAATGCGTGCTAGAAAAAAGTTACCATTTTGAGGCAGATTTCTATAGTGTATAATTTACTATTGTCCAAGATTATTCTATGACAATTTTAGGATATTCCACGAGCTGTATAAATATTACACAAGTTAACGAGTCAAATATTAGTGTGGTGTAGAGTACTTGTGTCGCTTTTCTAGAAACTGGGACTTCATTTCTTGTCTTCGATCTAGACTATCGCGGATTGCGGTCTAGGGGACGCCAGAAAACAATTGTATCACTTGGTGTCATCTTGTTTTGAACGGAGCACTTGAAACTATTTTACAAAGACACAGACGATCACAGGGTGCAGTGTGCTCGAGATGCGAGGGAACCAATCATGCGCTTTGGTGTTATCTTGTTGTGAACTTTTGAAACTTTTTGTAGAGATATGGACGATTGCAGGGTGCGGAGTGTTGGGCAGGTGAGGGGGTTGATTACGTGACTTTTATTATCTTGTTATGAACGGGACTCTTGGACTTTTTTTGCAGATATATAGACGACCACAGGGTGCAGTGTTCTTGAGATGCGAGGGAGCCCATCATACGCTCCGGTGTTATCTTGTCACGAATGGAAATTTTGGAACTTTTTTGTACAGATTTGCAGGATGCGGACTGTTGGGTAGGTGAGGAGGTGGATATAAATAGTCGAAGTAAACGCGACTTAATGTTATCTTGTTTCGAATGGAACTCTCAGAACTTTTATGTATATACTATTATGGAGTGCAGACGGTTGAGGAGGCGAATGGCATATGTTTTTGCATCAATGTTAGTTTGATAAATGTACTAATGTACTTTATTCATGTAGTGCCATCTGTGACTCATATAATATCATGGCTATTTGTTATTGACAACGAAAAGCACAGCAAAAATACTTTTACTGCTACCAAATAATATTCAGAATTTTTTTTTGTTACATTTTTTTTCAGGTTTGACATATTTATACAATGCAAACTAAAAAACAAAATTTTTGAAAATAAAAATTTCCATGGCAATCGTTAAGACCGTTTGCAAGATCTGTGGTATATGTAATAAATATACAAGAATTGCTCGTTTAATAATATAGAATTAATACTTGTATTGACATCCTTTTAATTTTCTCTTCATTTTTTTCAGCTTTTCACTAACGTGATTTTCTTTGAGTCGATTAGCAATGAAATTGCAATTATTAAATTTATCCGAAAGCTCACATCGCAGCTCAAATAAGGACAGCGAAGTACTCGAATGTTCGCCCTTTTAAATTTATACACACCTGAAACGCATTTCCTAGTCCCGTCGCATATTATAATAATAGTACCTACAGGTGCGGTGCCGTCCCTAAACAAACATGTTCAGGCACTCTTAAATTATGAAGTAGGGGTTTCCCTGAAGCGAGACCCTGGTCCTGTCCCCCCGAAGGGTACGTTTTGATTTGCGGACGTTACGCAGGTTATAATTCTCTTTTTTTTTTTCGGGGTCTCTAAATTTATTTTTGGTAACAAAAGGCGACTTTTTTTCGTCCATTACGTTATTGCTCTTCCTCATATTATCGGCTAAAGGTTTTTGCAATCCCGTAGTATATTTGATCTCGTGCTAAAGTCTTTTTCTATATATTTCGATGATTCGTATTGTACACAGGTGGTGCAACAAAAGCTTTTTATGCAGCAACATTTCAAGATGAGATGGCGTTTTTTTTAAAATAAATTCTTTAAAATTTTTTTCATGCACTATCACAGTTTTCACATGACTTAAAAGTTTAAGTTATATTCCGGAGGAATATTTCTGGCATGCAAAACGTCATGTATCTTATGCGATATCAATTGACGTAATTAAATGCAAGAATTTCAATCACATCTACAAGTACAATAATGCAAAATGTGTGCGTAAAAATCAATTAAAATTTGAAACTATATTTAATTAGATTCTTCCGAGATTTTCATATAAATTTTGAAAATATAATTGTCAAAATTCGAATTATGAAGTTCATGCATTTCGAGGGCTGCAATTTTCGTAATCACCAATTAACACTCAAACTATTACATGTATCATCGAGGACGTGCATAGCTCGCATTGGGGCGCTGTAAATCTAAAATCCAAATTGTGCTTAATTTAATTCAATTCAAAAAGAAAAATACTATCTACCACTTTATACGTAACTAACTTCACGTACATCGAAAAGGTAAATTTATTTCAAATACATAGAACAGTCTGGATACAGGCATTTTACGCACGCGTGGATGTACACACATGCACACAAACACAGGCGTACACACGTATAACTTATTGCAAACTTAATCTTAGAAATGACCAACTTATATTTGATATTAATAATGATTAACCGTTCTTCATTACTATTATAAATACGTGTAACTTCAAAAATGATTTAAAACGATTCAATATTAAATTACTCTTAATTATTATAAGACCAAATTTCAAACTCTCAAAGTCAGCATTCTTATTATGAAGTTATTGGTACAAGTACTTTGCAACCCTGAAATTCAATACCACATTAATGATGACGAACATCGTTGGCAGCAACCCATACGTACGGAACCAGCGCAAAGACCGCAAGCACCTAAACTTAAAATGAAAAAAAAATTATGGGAGCATACGCTTTTACACAAAGGGTGGTAAAACCTGACTTATATTTCATCGAATCATTACAATAGATGAATAGAAACCTACCCGAAAACTTATTTTTTATTTATCATAATCGACTTTCACAAGAGAAAAATGACCGGCTATCCAGGAGCAAAACCCGATAAGTCTTAAAAAGTGCCCGTAAATTATTTTAAGCACGTTACAGACTTACGCTTTGAATTATAGGCTGCTCAAGGGCCCCAAGAAAAGTTCAACCATAAAAAATTATTATTATGAAAGGATGGATACCTTCATGCTATCATCGAGATGATTAACAAGTTTCAAGCTCGGAAACTCTGTGCTCGCTAGAGAATTTTGTTCAAAGTTAATTTTTATATACTTACTTTACAAAAAAAATGTCTTAAAGAAACCAATCGTAAAATGATTACACGGGAACTACTGCTTGGAAAGTAATTTGTTTGTTTGTTTGTTAATTTTGTGAAGCCAGGGTTCAATATTTTTAAACTATTAATTTGATTAAAAGAGATATAATAAATTGAACAAGCTCGAGTGGCGCGATTTCATTTCATTTCTACCTAAATAAAAATGAATTGCTAAAATATATGTAAGGCTGCACCAAATTGAATAATTATTTCGTTGTTATGTTTGTCCCACTTTAGTTACCTATAAATAAAAAAAAAAGTCGACTATTACTCCTAAATTAGTGTAAACAAAAAAGCACCATCGAAAGAGCGTATCTTCATGGTACTTACGTCCATTTGTTTAGAAACATAATTTTACGGTAATAACTTAAAAACGGTATATTCGATTATGTTAAAAATAATTTTCGTCGAAAGTTTCTATTAAGCGTTAATTTTGTTATTTTTTTTTTTGATACTTTTTGGACTTATGGTTTAAAAAATAAAGAGCGTGCACAATTTATGCTAATTTCGGAACGATTATTTCGGAACGATTATTTCCGAAAATATTCACTTTATCAAAAAATTGCTTAAAATCCTTAAAATGTTTTAAAATAACAATCGAAATATATGCCACATGTTGATGTTTGCTGAAAAAAAAGGTTTTCCACTTCTGTTACATGTATGGATTGCCCACCTTAGAAATATTTATTTTTGTTATTTATCTACTAAGCTAAGTAGCGGTTTATACAAGACACATATGCTATAAATTTCAATAATACAAATCTTGTGGTTTTTTGAATAAAATGCCTGTCACATACGGACGGACGGACTACATGACGAAACTCTAAGGGTTCCGTTTTTGCCATTTTGGTTCGGAACCCTAAAAACATGAAGGAATGTAAATATCACCTGCCATAATACAACAAACAGGTCTTCAAAATAGGTTTCAATATTAACAGAAAATAAATTAAAATTGAACAATTAGCAATTTGCATAAATCTTACATATTCCATACAAATAACTATCAATTTCTTATATGCTACAGTTTGGCACTAAATAAATCTTATTTAGTGCCAATTGTCTAGATTATTAACATTCTAAAAAAACTGACACATGATACGTTCGAACAAATTAATATACTTCTTTTTAATATTTAATATGATGGTAATACCTATATTAATAAAGAAAACCTTACACGCGCGTTCTGTCAGCGCCATGTTATTTCAATGTCAGAGCTCATAACGTATACAATACGTGTATTAGCTTTGTATGAAGAAAAAGCGTTCGTGTTTAGGATCCTCGTCTCGTATTTATTATAGTTTATTATCAAATATAACTCTATCTCATTAATGACGTATTTATCTAAAGAACATATAGATTCACTGTACAGTACAAGCGAAAAAAATGTAACCGATCGAAACAAATGTTAAAAGCAAACTATAACAAGTTAAATAACATAGCTAAGGTAAATAATACAATTGATGTATTACCTATATTAACTATGTTAATTATCGTTTTGTGGTACAAGTATACAAGCTACTTATTATGTAATATATTTGTTAATTGATTAAGGCACAAACTGCACACGAACAAATCTATTTATATTACAAATAGGCGAAATTATTCTTTTATTTTATAATTTGAATATCTTCCCTATTTTCAATTACCATTTTCTGGCTTTTAAACAGAACCACCTATTATATAAAAATAAATACTGGTTTGAAAGGAGAGTGAATGCAAGAAATAAAGCGAGTGGGGCCTTGCTTGCTATTATGTAAACGCATCTCACCACAAGTGCGTTGGGCTATCTATAACGGGGTCTTGATCGTTACGCTTGTGTATGGTAGTGAGAGTGGGATACGGCAGACGAAAAATTAAGGCAAGATCAATTCGGTGGAGATGCGATCTCTACGTAGTATTTGTGGAATGTCTACAAAAGAGAGATGTAGAAACAGTGATGTCAAGGAGTGACGTGGTTTGAAGAAAGATGTGGTGACTAGAGTTTAAAGAGGTATGTTGAGATGATTTGGCCATCTGAAAAGGATTAATAAAAGTAGGCTGACAAAATAAATCTATAGAGCAAATATGTGTGATGAAGAGGTTAGCAAGATAAGTCGCTTTAGAAAATCCATACAGGCAAAAATGGTGGTATATTAAAAAGGGGCACTCAAAACCGACGAACTTGCATTACAAAATTAATGGATGTTAGTGAAGCAAGAGAGGTATGTAAAGATCGTACCATATGGAAATCTATAGTATCTACCTACCCTTCTCGCAAATAGGAGTGAATTTATATTATATGTTATGTACGAAATCTGCTATTTACGTATCCGGAACTGGCCACATACACAACAACAATTGAACAGTAATTATAACGTTTGAAAATAAAAATCCTTGGTTGTAGAATACAGTTTGTTTCATTTAACTGTCAATTGTTTTATCATTGTGGCGTTATTTTGAAAATTGCCTATCTTTATCACCATGGATTTAACTCATGAAAATTTTCATGCGATGTTTTATGACGATTTTAGGCGCGGGTTAACTCAAAAACAATGCATTAATCGACTCACTTCAACTTTTAGAAATCATCATCATCATCAAAAACCAGTGTATTTCTAGTTTAGTGAGTTTTACCGTGGGTGATCTATGCTCACGGACGAATTTAAAGAAGGTGCAAAAAATGATAAAAAAATACAATCATGGTGAGTCAAAAACTGTTTGTAATGTCTACACAGATGTTGAGTCTTTAATTTATGCGTGTGACATCGAAACTGATTTAAAATTCAACGGTGTGGGTGTTTTAAGATGAAGCGAACCCAACAAAAGTGATTCGTGCCATAAGCACTTTAAAACAAATGGTTGACTGTTTTTTGGTATATATGGACATGGGGTTACAGTGCCACTAGAGAATCGTAAAATGGTCAATTCGGAGTGATACACGATCATTCGTTTGCCAGAAGTCTTTGAAGAAATAAGAAAGAACAAACGGCGACGCAGAATCATTCTTCATTATGACAATGCTATGCTGCTGTTACATGTCGGCCGAAACAACTCGGTTTTGAAAGGTCAAAAGATCGAATTGACGGATCGTCCGCTGTACAGCCCCAATTTCTATTTATTCCCACGCGTGAAGACTAAGTAATGTGGTTAACGTTTTTCGAGCCACGAGGAGGCCGATGATGCGTTCAAAATGCACGTTTTGGAGATCCCTCAATCAGAATAGAAAAAGTACTATAAAATTGGTTTCAGCGTATGCAAAAGTGCATCGATCACCATAGCCAATATTTTGAAAAGTAATAAAACCATATTAAATGGCACATAAACAGCAGCCCTCGTATTATATTATAAATCTTGGTTTGATCGTTATTTACGCGCTCGCACTTCGTTTATCCGATTGCTATAAAACTTTGTCAACCTATTATTGCTTGAACTTACGCAAAAGTCATAGCCATAATAAAAGTAATTAATGGTAGGTGGCGCACGTATCGACACAATAAATGTATTCGAAAGGGTATTT
The DNA here is from genome assembly GCA_005406025.1 of Eumeta japonica. NCBI lineage: Eukaryota > Metazoa > Arthropoda > Insecta > Lepidoptera > Psychidae > Eumeta > Eumeta japonica. Next base: position 78,177 of record BGZK01001215.1, read on the forward strand.
CTGCAATTTTGCAAACACTAATTTATACTTAGTCAAGCGGGAGAGACAAGAAAGGATTGTAGCATGTGGTTGTCTCTGTCTACCTTTCTGGTAAAGAGGCATCAATTTATGATAATAAATAACAATTACAATTTGTACTTTTTCTTCACATATTCGATTTCAATGAATATATTAAAAACAGAAGATTGAACAGAACAAACAATTGCTATTTAAATCATGTCAAATTCACTTAGAGCAAGAGCCAGCGACGGCCAGACCTTCGTTATTTTATAAAAGCTGAAAGTTTCTCTATGCATGTCCCCAACACAGATAAGAACGACCAGCGACTATAGAGTTTGGGTTCTGGTTACTTGCGCAGGTAACAGATAGTAAAGGTGTATAAAATAGTACCTTAATTTCGTTAAAGTATAAAGCTCAGTTTTTATATTTTCTTCGGGATAACTTAAGAAAACACGTCATCCATTGCCAGACACTTATTACGGTTGCTACCCTGCCAGACACCCTGAACTTTAATAAATTATAATTGTACTTTCGTAATAGTATAAAAGCTAAATTTTATATATGTTACTTGGGGACCTATAAAAAAATGTTACCTCAACAGCCGGACAGTTTTAATGGTTTTTACACCTTGCCAGACACATTGAAAGTCCGCTATAGGCAGAGCTTACCTGGATTTCACGCCATCACAGGTTGTGATTTTAATCCTGCATTCTTCAGAAAAGGAAAATCAAAACCATACAAGACATTAAGACACGCGCAAACGCACACGAACGCTGAATTCTAAGGTTATGTTATTGCTACTCATTTAGAATTGGGACTACATGACATAAATAACATATTTTACAAAAACGGAGTGTATTACAAAAACAGTATTAGGTGCTTAATTGTTTATTGTTACAAATGAACATAAGCTACTTCTGTTTCTCTATCTGTTTGTCTGGGATATCTTTAGAACGGTTGAACCGATCGCGGTAAACGTAGGGCACTTTTTATCCCGGTTATATTTAGGGTTCTTGCGTAAAACTTTAAAACTGTTAAAAATAGAATAAATTCAACGGATTTTAACCAAAAATAGAACCGGAATCTATATTTATATATATGAGATTTATATATATGGGAGTGGTACCTGGACCGACATCATGGCGGTTCCAACGTTTTCAATCTATGTAAAAGACATTCTTTATCCACACGAGCGAAGCCGCGAGCGGTAAGCTAGTTGTAAATTAAAACGTACTTGTTTATTTATGAAATTTCTTTTTCTTAACTTTAATTTAAATAAATGAATTATCGTGTTCATTTCTCACGATTCAATGGCAGAACGAATATCGTCAATACAAACACCAATAATAAAGCTTCAACTGAACACTTTACCCCACTTTGCGACGCACGGTTGAGTCGGAAAAGATTCCTTGAATAACAAAGCGTCGGTGTTCAGTATTGGATTAGGTAGATTAGATTAGATAAGATTTACGTTCCCGTTGAGTGAAGGTGATTCAAGGCCGAGACGTCGCTTTAGTGTTCGACCGGGTTGTCTCGCCGGGCGATAAAGGAAACTAGGGATTTAGTTATTTTATAGACCTATAAAGTTTTAGTACTCACCCTTGCCGCCCCCGTTTTGACTAAAAACATGCGACGATAACGAACGATTCAATGATCAACAATATTATCAAACTCATTCGAGATACTACTATATAAATCTGTAGTGTCTGTGTGTACATTAAATTTTTTTTTTGTGAAATTTTGTGATTATATATTCTACGACTTAGTACGTCCAATACTGTCATTTTATTAATTTATCCGCCCATATGTATGTCTGTATGTTTTTTTTATAACTTAAGTACGGTTTGATCAATTTAAAGTAAAAGCAAATTAAATTATATATGAAACTTTTTATTCAAGAAGGTACAACTATGAAATTTGATATGAATATTGCTTATTCAATGAGATAAAATGTAGTTTTCACAATTAGGTGTTGCAATGGGGTTGTGCAATGTATAAAAATGAGTGTGTATTTTGTTATTTTTTTTTTTTGCGTACTTAAAACATTCATCCAATTTCTGGATATTGGCGATATATTGTACTCACGAATGGGAAGATTCCTGTAAAAGGAAATTAGAATCCATAACTAATGTTTTCTATGTATATTTACTATTTAACCGACTACTCAATCGATTCTAAGAATCACTGATAAGAAGCTGAGTAAAATAAACTATTCAAATTTTGCTTTCATTTATTTATTTATTATTTCAATTATTTATTAATTCACCGAGATACTTTTATGCATTTATATACTTTTAACATGACAATCCTAGCAGTAAAAAATCAGAAGTTTTTAGCGACAACAGTAAAAATAGGGTAAATTAATTTTATGTGGAAGCGAATGAAAATGTGATCTGTATTAATTGTAGAACTTTTGTATTATAAATAACAAGAATAATTTATATAGTTTATATAAGAATATTTCAATAGTTACACTCCAAGTAAGAATGTGAAGATTCTGGAATAATTACCAGCGGACAAAAAATTCGTGATCGGAACTGCTCTTCCGTTTGCTCAATACAAAAATTGATACCCGGCCAATTTTATTAACCATAGCTGCAACGTAACCATTAAATGAATTGTAGTTATAATTATTCAGTGATTAAAAAACGAAAAAAAAAATAGAAATCTCCTTCAAAAACATACTGAAATAATTTTTTAAACAAACTTCAAAAACAACTGTTATTTTTGGAGCTGTTTCCAAATGAAGTAGGGAAAAGAACATATAATCTATAGACATGAATGCCAAACATTAAATATTGAGTCAAAAATGAGATTTTCATCTAACGAGATTATAACTGTGTCTAATTTATCTTTAGTCGAAACCGAATCTAAAAACAATTAATTAGTTGTTTTTGAAATTTATTTAATCAATAATTCAAAGTATGTTTTTGATGGCGGATTTTGTTTTTTTTTTTATTTTATTAATCTGTTACCTAGTTATTTGACGTTCAACTTAACGAAGAAAACTATTATTTATAATTGTATAATAAAAGAACCTATTAATTATATACAAATTTCTTTATAAAATTGAATTTTATAATATGATTGTCGTGCACGTGCTCCCATTTCTTTATTAAATATTTTAGTTCTTTATAATTCCATTATATTTTCCGCTATACATAGATACTGTGTTTCATCTCAATAAAATACGACCCATATACTGAAGCAAAAATCCGTTCGATGCTATACCACTGCAGAAGCGATAAGCGACCTGATAAATAACAAAGATAACTAATATGACTAATATTAGTTAGTTATATTAATTATCTGATAAGCAATATTCACGCTAGCACGACCTTCTACCCCGCATATTTTGCAACACGATTTCCCGCCTGCACACACTCCTTGTTCGCCTTACACGGACGCATCGTATCCGAACCCGATCCTCCTCGTGTCCCGCCCGTCCACCAGAACATTGAATCCTCTCCGTACAAACGGCCCGTAAATCTCACGCAGGCCGCGCCGCTGCATTATTTAGTGCGGGTCCGCAAATGATGCGTGCCCGCGCCGCGCGCGCCGCCCGCGCGTGTCGCGTCGGATTTACCGGGAGCCGGGCGCGCCGGCGGACGTTTACTGCGCTCGAATTGCTATCCTTACGGTTTTACTAGGTGCAATTACATTATTCTTACCTTGAAATACAACGGGACCTATTGGTTTCGTTGTGCATTTTAGATATTCTTTTAGGCATTTTTTGTATTTTTTTTTTCGATTAAACTAGGAATTGAAGTTCATGTACAGTCTGCAGTAAGTAAATTAGATATGGACTAGAATCGAGTCTTACCATAAGTTGAAGTCATTCTTACATATTCGTGCGTCTTATACCGAACGCACGTTTTTTATTCTTTCATTGCTAATTTACAGTTATTTTATTTTTAATGCGTCTACATTAAATTTTTTACTAAGTTAACTTGTCTAGTTTAAGCTTTCAATATACATGATATTAATTGTTATCGTCATTATTATCAATCGTTTAATGTGGAGTTTTGAAGTTTCAAGATTTTATTTTTAAACATAATCTATGTAATACATTCTACTGAATCATCTCTCTCTTTTTCCTATAATATCCGCTACCTCATTGTCTCGTTGCTGCACTACCGCTAACCACACTTGTTGCATGCAACTGTAATCCTTAAACCTTTATAGAAACCGTATTAGTAATAGATTGAGAGTAAGATAATACAGATTCCTAAAAAGTCTTTCTATATTCAATGGTAAAATGATAATATTGCCCACCATCTGTGGACGCGAGGCGTAAGGTCCTTTTTTCCGAACTTCTGGTGAAAACGGAATGGCGGTCGTAAAACATAAAATGACGGTAGACATAAAAAAAATCACGTACCATATTGAGTTACGTCACTAAATAACTCTTTCAATGCTCTCGGTTTAATGATAACGTAAAAGTTTAATTAACAACAATGTATCAATAAATGTACATATGTGGTGTGAGTTAATATTTGCATATATAATATCTGCAATTATTTAAGATATTTTATTGGATGATTTTTTGCATAATTTTATTACCATCTTTTTAATTCACTTTTATGCAGGCGGGTTTCGTTTTTTTTTTTTAATTGTTTTAATTCTCATTGATGCAGTCGGTTTTTTCATTTTTATATATAATATTTCGGGAAAATTTACATGTAAAAAGATGATGATACAATTATTTATATAAGTAAAAGATTTTTAAAATCCAAAATTTGTCAATCAACCACAGAACGGCATATACAAACTTTTTCATATACACATACTTGTAAATATGTACACAATGAGTTTCTGAATATAGGAAATGTGTATATTGAACTCATTTCATCAACATAATAATCAGCTGTGTGATTTCGTGCATGTTTCGAATGTTGTGCGGTAATCAATGAATACTTTCCAAAAATTCGTACCTTATGAACAATACGACAGCGACAGTATATACAGTAATATTTTATTTTAATAATCCTCTTTAGAACGAACATAAACAACATTATAAAAATATTAACATCACGACTACCCAAATTGTCGTTCTAAAATTATTCCGTGTAGGTTTTATAAGTCATGTTAGCCCATAGTCTGTATGTATTTGTCTCTAAATAAGTGTACAGTAATAACCTGACTTTTTTTAGTTATTTATAGCACATTCGGGGGTCAAACGAGCAGGCGACCCACTGGAGAAATGGTCGCCACCGCTCGTGGATACTCGCAAATTCTATAGAAATCACTAGTGTTTTGCTGGCCACTTGAGAGGGAGTAGGGTATTTAATGAAAGACTGATCGGGGGGAGGGGTGAAGGTAGAAAGGGGACAGTGGGTCACCGGAACTCTCACTCGATGAGCGAAATACAACAGTGCAAGCTGCTACTTCACGTTCGTATTCTGTGAGAATATGAAATTTGACGGGACGAGGCGGCCCTTTTTTTATAATCAATATTATTCATCATAGAATAGAATGATTGATAACTGTATTAATGACTAATCAAAAATATTACTTTAGTATAATAAATTGTTATTAAACGATTCAAATATGAAATGTTAGAATACGAAGTAGTTCCAATTGCTGCCGCATTCAACGGTTGCAAGTATCGTTTATTGAGACTAACGAGATGATTATTGTTGTGTTGATTGAACTAAGTATGTAATTATTACATAAACAGCAATTATATATAAGTCGTCGGTAAAACTACCCAAAATCTAGTCAATGACATGTTTTTCGGTACAAAAAGAGGTGGCGCAAATATTATTGCGAATTTATCCATAAGTATACGCGCATAAATATCTAAGGGAATACGTACGCGGGAATATGGAATATGATATTACTGGCGTCGGTCGGCGGCTGCAGGAAGCACTATTTCACGTCTGAGCGTATTGTTATTCCTCTATGTTATGATTTTCGTGTTGTACGTTTGTCGTCCTAAATAAACACAGACGCCAAAGCCTGCGGGGTACCAATAAGGGCTCGCCCCGCGCTAAGGAAGGGCTTTCATATTCTCGAATATACCATCGTATTAGATACCGGCGGAGGCCGCGAGGGGGTTGTACTACTATACCGGTTGTTATTCGCCGAACGTCTCGCCATGCACATATATCGTATTCCCTTTCCGCGTGGCTCGCGGGTAGTCCCCGCGTCGGCGTGAATGACAGTTTATGATGTGGCTCAGAATAGGGACCCTTTCCGCCTGTCTGTCCGTAGGTTGTGTATAAGAAGTCTTAGACATATTATGGGAGATTTCGCTGAAGTATCGCAAGCGTTTTAGTTGGTTAGAATATTTCAGTATGCATTCGCGTGATTAATTTTTTTTAACGCCACTATAGATTGATAATGAAGCGGTAAAAATTTTTTTTTGCAAATTTTTTCATCGTTTTATACTTACACTTTATGCATAAAGTAGGTAGTTTGTACAGTATAATAGTACTGCATGAAAACTTTATATACAACTGTGTAAATGCGAGTCGGACTCACACACTAAGGGTTCCGTACCACAGTACAATGTTTAGGTACATTTTTTTTTTTAAATGGAGAATGTACAAAGACATTTATATTTTTCCATCAGGGTATAGCAGAACCAAGTGACACTTAGTTGTACATTACGAATAGACTTTTATAAGGCGCAAAGAAACAGGTTCCTTGTATAGGAGCTTTCTTTAATTTCTAATTTACTTCCACTTTTCTTATTTGTTGTTATAGCGGCGATATAAATACACACTGTGCGAATTTCGGCAGTCTTCCTATTAGGGTTCATGAGATGCAGCTCGCTGACAGACAGACGAACAGAATGACGGACGGAAAGCAGAGATTTAGTCATAGGATGTCCCTTCGACGCCCTTTAGGTACGGACTGATATCTCAGAAATAGTGATTTTTAAGAAAAAAATGTAAATACAATTTTTATAGATAATTGAATGTTCTACAATTTTTGTTCGACCTATTTTTATGATAAAATTTACCGCTTTGGCTGAGAGATACTCTCATAATATAAAACATACAATAAAAAGTTCAAACTTGCGAACTTGAAATTATTTTTTTTCAGATAAAAAATTGATGGGTACTTTTTAAATTTCATTGATAACAGAGTTCCAACATTCGTACCAATTTTCAGCCCTATGCGAATTATTATAACTTAAAATATGTTTTTTGACCGAATTAAAAAATATGGACGAAATTAGTGAATCTAGAACCGAAAATTCTCTAAGTTTACTCGGACCTAAAGTATTTTTATCCATATCAATATTATGAAATGCGTAATTAACCCTGTCGGTTTTGTATTTTTCCACCGCTAAAGCATTAAATTATCTTTGATGTAATTTATTGAACGAAAACTAGATTCCTAAAGATAAACGTAGAATATTTTTTGTTTGTCTCTTTCTCTGGTAGTCTGTACGTATTCTGATAACTCACCAATGGTTAAATCGATTTTAATGAATAAATTTTGGTACACTGGTAGAATAAACTGCCATGTAGAATATTAGTGACTATATCTGCCCACCTCCATCTATTTGTTTGTATATTTTCTTGCTCAACATAGGTATATCTGGTTTCAAATAAATTTATCACTTCATGTTAAGTTAATGTAAAAATCATTATTTTTCTTTTAAAAAGTCGGCTATATTTATTTGTTCGCTTCACTTGGAAATGACAAAATTGAGAGACGGAAATAAGGGCTGGGATAAAGAGAACAAAGGCGTGAGAAGGAGGTAGGGATCAAAGGATGACAAGGAAAAAAAAGTAAGATTCAGAGTGAAAGTGCAGAAAAGAGCAAGTAGAAGACGGAAAGAGTTGAAACCGGAAAATATAATCGAGATCAGAATTGGAAATGGAATCAGGAACGAACAGGTTTTGTATAGAAATTTTAAAGACCATTCAAGATTTTATATGCACGCGGGCAAAACCGTGGTTAAAAGCCATTAGCCAAATAAAGGGAACAGTTTCGGAAAATCTCCTCTCTTCATTTCGAAACTTTCTACACACAAAATTTGCGCAACTTTCAGTATCCCGCGGGATTTGAAAAAGCTGACTGATGCAGTATTGCTCGACGTGTACTAGCTTCAAAAATTAAATTAAATCAATGAAATCCACCACCAAACCTTCCCTGTGCGAGTATTGATTAATATTTATTTATAAATTCAGAAGAGGACGCCCTCCCACAAACTATTACCGCGCGCCGGTTTGAAACGCGCGCCGAATACCTGAGAGGTCCCGAAGAATTTGCGAAAACATTGAACACGCGCCCGCGCGCGCGACGAGCTGCGAGTTCGCATGTTATGAATGGTAATGTTAAACGGAAAAAAATAAAGCCAAATGAAGTGCAGGAAATAATACTATACAATCGACTGGCTATCCGTCCGCGGCTTCGCCTGCGTGGACATAGAATGTAATCCTCCACGTTTCATGTGGATCGATCGGTCGTTCCCGGCTTTGTTCCCGTTTTCGACTCCGATCTCGGTACTGTTGTCGACTATGATTCCAGTCACATTCTTAATTCTAATCCAGATCCCACACACGATTTCGACCTCGGTCAGGATCCCTATTTTCCATTCTGTTCTCTGTCCTTTGGATGTCGTTGCCGCTGTTAGTCAAGATTCCGATTTTCATGAACCGATAAAAATGTTAGTATCTAAATAAAATATATGCTATATTACTTGGGGATAGTTTTTATTTCTATAAATAAAAAAAATACTCAAAGTCGGTTTTGTAGTTCGGCTCGATATAAATACGCTAGATAAATGCTAATATCTTTATAAATTTTTGCCTATATATTATTATGAAATATATGCTATATTACTAAAATTTGGTCAAAATCCTTTTAGCAATTATTGCGTAAAAAAGTAATAAACAATTATTTATTCTCACAAATTTTCGTGTTTACGATATAAGTTAAAATTTTCCTGTTAATGGCGATTTTGACGTCTACTTTCATAATCACTTGTCATATACTTTTATGATAATCTTTACGTATTTACGAAATCAACATCAATTAAGGGATCACATATGACATCCGTACCTCGTAACTGCCGACACTTATTATTTACATGTTACAAAGACTGTATATCCGACTCAATAACATCGTACAGTTTTCTAAACACCACCTAATTGAGTCGATGTTTGAGCTTGACCTGTTTATCACTTTACACACGACAAAAAGAGCTGTCTGTTCTCACTGAAGTAAAGTTCATAACAAAAAAAATTGGTTGTCTGTAAAGTCGGTTAAGGGCGATAATTTTACGTGATAACGTCATAAGAAAATATTGATTAAAAATTCATGCTTTTATGAATTTAATTGAATTATTATCACTGAATTATCGGTATTTTGTATAATACAAAGAAGGAGTTAATACAAAGTTACATTTTTTTTTTCGCTAAATTAACATTTATTTGCACTCGTTAATTCAGCTTCACAAGCCGATCGTGCCTCTCTATCGCTTATTCCGCGCTCTCGCTTGCACGCACGGCTCAGGCGGAACGTAACAATGAGTCATGCTTTTTCGTGCGTGCAACCGGCTTTCATCGATTTATAAGACGTTATCACGTAAAAAAATTATATGATAATGCAAATAACAGGATCAGCAAGTCGAAGTGGCAACGGGCACGTTAATCGTTAGTATAATCGATAATAACTGGAGAACAAAAGTTTTCTTGAATGATAACTGTGGTAAATATTAATGAAGTGTCACAGAGTTGGATGGCGTCTCTATATCTCTCTCGACGCACTGACGACTTGGTCAAGGTTGCCAAGCATAGTTGTATAGAGATGGCCCAGGATCGTACCTCGTGATAATTCCTGGAACACGCTTTCGTCTGGCAATGGAGGTTCAATGGTTGAAACGAAAAGAAGCCTATGTTGCAGAATCCAAAAACTTTGACTTTCTATTAGAAATAATCTATACGCCCGTAGATGTATTATATTGGCAAAGATATTGCGAACTGCACCTAGCTCTGCTCATGTAGAATTAAGTTTCATATAATCCCATTCAGAATGGCTGCCGTTATATCGACTGAAATTTCTGTTCCAATTATAATCTATATAGCGAATAATCACCACTATTTCAAGCCGAACCGAATTGAAATCCTTATCTGAAGTGTATTTTTTAACTTTTTGTTCTTATTAGTTTTCAAAACGCTAAAAGTGTTTTTTTTATAATAAAGTCTCTAACTTCCCTTTTTTTCCCCAACTATCGTTTCTGACTGAAATAAAAAAAAACACCAAAAGTTCTTACTCAAAAGTGTACAGTAATCGGTCCTTAATACGTTTGAAAAATACCGGATTATTGAAACATCCAAAAATGGATGAACATTGAATAAGTTTTTTTTTAATAACAGATCGAAACGCGAATAAAAATGTGAACCACTAAAAGTAGGTAGTCACTGTCGCCTATGGACACACACAATCCCAGAGCAGTCACCAGTGCGTTGCCGATCACGTCGGTGGGAATACATCTGGTGCAGGGGGGAGCGGACCGTTGTAGGAGTAAAAGAGGCGACGTAGATCAGGGATTCGGGTGACGAAGGGGAGAGTGGACGTTCGGAACTCTGTCACTGGACGAAATGCAACAGCGAAAGCTTTTACTTCACATCTGCATTTCTGTGAGAGTGAGGTGGTTCACCGGTCGAGCTAGCCCATTTTCGCAATAGCCAAGTTGACCTATAACATGGCTCTGTCACAATTACCACAATTCTCACTACATTCACGCCCAAAGGTCATATTAGTACAGTTAGTACACTTATAGTCCGACGTGAATGCTGAATGAGGTGGATTGTTTCATTTCGAAGAACTAGTAATTAAAAATTATGCACAAACAACTTCTTTGTTCACTTTTTTGACAAAAAACTATCGGCAACCTCAAATAAGACGTACCTACCATTAGAATACACATTTAAAATGGTGATGATATTTTTACTATGTAAAAGACGCATCTGTACGTATTAATAAATATATAATAAAATTACAAACTAGACGTACCCTGTGTGAAGAATTCGCACAAATTATGTATAATAATTATCAGTTTACAAAATTACTGTCAGTATTAATTTTATTTCCTTTTAATTACAAAACTTCTTCATGAACAATTTTTAAGTGTAATATGTAGTCATCTAGTACAATTTGACATATTTCGACGTTTTTCTGCTTACTTTTCTAGTGTTCGTCGTCTAAGCATTTTATTTTATCGTTTTTGTAATTATTATGTAATTAAATCATTCAATTAAATTTAATGAATCAGATTTTATTGCAAGTATTCAATCCGTTTCTAACTTTGCACACTGTTTATAACCTTCTTCTTTTTGTTGTATTACATTATGAAGCTCAGATGACAGATCAAAGAAATATTTGAACAAAAAATTTACCTACCGTTAATTACGTTGACGTTGTTTCAAAATTAAAGTCGTCAGATGACAGCATATATGTAATTTTAATAATTAATTAATTAAAAAAAAACAAAAGTAATAATGTTTTTTTTAGTTGTTGATGCCGATAGAGCAAGCAATTATCTATGAAATGATATAATCAACAATTATCTATAGGAGATGCCCTTAGCGTATTAATATATATATATATATATATATATATATATATATATATATAATAAAGGAATTTATTGTAACCTTTTTTTTTTGTGTTTCTCCCCGTACGCAGGGGAAGTGGAACCAACACCCGTTATAGGCAGTCTGTGCGCCCGGGCGCACGGGGTGTGTCCGACTCACACGAACTAAAAACCCCCTGAAGCATAATGGTGGCTGCCGTTAGCCCGAAGGCTTTTACAACTTCATCTAAAACGCCCACAGGGCATTTTAAACGCCCACAGGCACACAGGGGTGCTAACGGCGCGAAAAGTCGTTGAAACTCTTCCAGGTTACCACGACATAATAACGTCATAGGTGACATTGTGCCCGGGGAAAAGGCATATATAATAACTAAATAATTGTTTATTACAATAAATAAAATAGCAGACGACACTGGGAAGTGGGGAAAAAAATGACCTATAATCGTTTCGTAAAAACGTAACGTAACATAACTGATTTCAATTCGGAATTGGATTATACACCAACAAAGTTTGACCGCTGACCATCAACGCTCGAGCGTTTGTCCTCTCCCCAAGAACTGCTGCTGGTCAAAAAATACGCTCGCCTTCACTTAGTTAATGACAAACTATTGGAATTGGAAACAATTATTGGAAGCATGATCCTGTGGGAGCGCATCCTATGCGCAGAAATTGGGCGCGGGCTCGTCGTGCAGACGGTACTGCAGGAGTGCTAACACGGGATGAACGCACGAAGCTTGACCGTCGATGCACGGTGAACACTGCGCAGTACCACACACACTCGTACACGCGTGGAGCACGACATTCCGGAATGCAGCTCAAAGGAGCACTGCACACAAGTAACACACTACTAAACGGTGGTCCTGGGGACTGGACCGAAGGCGACTGATCACGACGGAGGTACAACCGGAGCTCGATTATTGTGTCCATGCTCTTTTTCATACATGGATCATACATGCGGACGAAATCACGAACAAAGCTATGAAAGGCAGTCATTGGAAACTGGCGAAAAAAGAAATTCATATTAAAGTCACTAACAATATTCACATCTATCGACATTCTAAGCAATAAATACACATATTTTGTATGGTTTCTTTTATTAATTCAATCACACAATTGGCTGTGAAATTTCAGTAAATTTGAAATAAATTTCAATGTCCGTTTTGTGGTTTGGTTTACAAAAGCTAAGCTTTTTAATTTTAAGAAAACTGCAATACAATCAAGATAAATTTAAAAATTAATTTTCGCTTATACAAGAAAGATTTTAAGAACACTGTTAATTCACATAACCAGTTAACATTAGAATGGCGGTGACACGAACGCTTATGAATTTATTCATACAAAAGAAGCTTTCGCATATCAATCACTAACGATGCGTACTGTGGAGATGCGAAATCCTAAAACTTTATCCATTCAAAATTTTCACTACAAAAAACGGAATCAAGCAGCGAACAGAAAGAACAGTGTACTAAGAGGACTAGAAAAAGAAACTAAAATATAAGAAAAATGTAATGTACAAGTAAGCGATACTTCAATACTTAGTGTTTACTTAGAAGTAGTTCCAGACTAAAACTGGAATAAACGGTGCCTTAAGGCAGAACAAAAGAACTTAAGAAACCCTTATTCATTATTTGTCTTATCGCCTACACGGAGCGAGTCAATATCCACTCTTTCCACGCAATCTTTCTTTGGCAAACAACATTAATACATAATAAGGAATATGGAATTTTCCAGGTATAAAATTATTCCTCAAAATTTCACCCACAGAGAAAGAATATCCAACCTCATTATTCGCGGATTACGAGACTTTTTCGTGTACTCGGATTCCGTTGATGTGTTTCAATTTTCCACATTTACCGTGTCATCCGTTTTCGTGTTAAGCTTTTATCTAAAATTAACACAACTTAACTTAAAAAAAAAAGTTCCAATCTAAATTAAAGAGAAAAAAACTTAGAAGTTTATCTACATTACTAATTAACATGCAGCATGCAATTCAAAATCAACTCTCGAATCTGTTCTTCCACTACCAATCCCTATCCAACGAATTGAATATCGATTCCAGACTATCGATAGACATCGAATATCTAAGCGAGTTTTAAAATTTTATCTTAATCCGCCAAGTACATAGAATGCAGTTTCTACCTACGCTTCGTTCCAAAATCGGCAAATCCACGGAAAAAAATCAGACGATCACATCTACCAGCGTGCCAGGAGTATTAAAACTATCAGTACATGTGCCAACGACCCTCTCGCATGACATAAATGCGCGCAGTGCGCAGTACTTCAAAAGGTGACAGGCACCGCGTGCAACAGAATATGAAAATAAAATTATCATCCAAAGTTAATAATAAAAAGACACAAATATTAATAAGTTAGTTAGAGTCGTTCTTTCGACGGCGAAGTAGAACATCGCGAGGAAACAAATGTTCATGTCTTTGGCCGTTTGCTGAAACCTGCTGAGGCATTTGAAGCTTCCGACAAGCGAAGGCCGGAGTGGGGTCTATGGCCTAATTATCCCCTTCTTAAGGCGGACCCGTCCCCGGTGGGGCATCAAATGGGGTATACAAGTGGATTTGTTGCTAACCTACTTTGATCCGTCGGCCCGCGGGAGACGAGTGCGTGCTTTTGAAGAGTCCTAAAGTTTTAATGCGAACAGTGAAATTGGAATTATACTTATAGATTTATTGTGTTGACAAACCAAAAAACCTTACCAAAATATCACATAAAGTTATTAGTGAATATAAAATTACAAAGGAGTAATTTATTATTAATGTACTTATGTGTATTTTAAAATATACATAAATAAAACAAACTAAAAACAATTCTATTATACAATTATTTTTAATTCGCTTATAATCGCACACGAACTATACGCAATAAGCATTTTTGTTATATTTTCGCTTAGTTAATTAGTTCGGTGAGAGAAATAGCCTAAATAAATATTCTGTGGGTTATGTTATCTTTGGTTCGTTATCTATGCTGTTACTTTATAGTAACAACATCGGTAGCGAACATAACTTTTAGCACAAGAAAATTAAATGTTACATTTTTATCTATTCAGGCGATACCACGATTTCGAAAAAATATTGTAATTGTTTTAGAACGTTGGTTAAATGATATCGCAACGTACAATTTAGTACTGACATCAATGAAATCAACCTTCTATGATATTAGGGCTGGGGAAAAGTATATTCGCATTTTATAAATAAAAAGTTGAAAAAGTTGCCGTCAAACTTTTTAGTTGTGTTGTTTGAATCAGACTAGTTTCGATATTATTAAATTTAAAAAAAAAATTGCACCCTCATATTTTTACCTGTTTCAGAATTCATCAGGCAGTGTTATATTAACACCAAGAGAGAACTGCTTGTAGCAGTTTTATGATCGAAAGTCCCAAAATTTCCACAGCAATGGAATTATGTGACTACCTTCAAAATAACAATTTGTTTAACCAAATTGTAGGGAGTAGTGCCTTTAGTGACAAAGTCCAGGAATTAAAGTATTAAATAAAAGAGGTTCCAGTCTCTGAATCTTTTTATTGTTCGGTTCTTCAATATTCGATACGATCTCTTATCGAGTCATTTACAACAATCCACTTTTCTATCTCTATGGAAGCTTGTGCCCTTGGGCATCAGCCCTCGTCCCCTTTCTCTATTTTTCTCTTTAGTCAATTTGTTATCCGCGAGTTCGGATTCAAGTATTCTATTCTAGTTTCTTACTCTAATTTTAAATCAAACGCGAACCCTCATTTGCGAAACTAAGCGCGAAAGCCAGATTCCTCACGTGCTACCTACGCCTAGGTCCGCTACTACAATATATATATATATATACATATATATTAGTTAAACGTAAATTAAATTTGATGAAAAATTGTCTTGAATTTGTACATAAAACATGAAAAAACTTTTTTCCCAACCCGATAAATTATATATTCTTTTGCCTTGTTTTAATTGAAACCGGCTCCAAAAACAACTGACTAATTATTTTTGAAGTCTGTTTAAAAAAAATATTCAAATAGGCTTTTAAAGGTGGTTTTTTTTTCTTCGATAATTTGTTTTATTACAGAATAACGTTTAAGCATCAATACACCGGCTTCCTTCTATTTAACCATAGACAAATGTTATCGATTAATTTTCAATATAGAGCACGAGGCTGTTGTAATTGCTTATAGAGCAACTAGCTTTTGCCCGCAGCTCCGCCCGCGTGGACTACGATATTTAGACCGTTTTAAAATCGTTCGTGGCGTTTATTCATATTTTTCCCACACGATCATTTGAAATGACCTCTCTATTATTTAGAGATTAAACTGTATATCTGGTTCTACACAACCAAATCAGATGATATATAGCTTAGATGTTAAGTGGGATCCCAAACTACGAAACTGTAAAATTTTTATCAAAATCTGTTTAGCCGTTTTTGTGTGATGCGGTAACATGTACATACTAATTTTCATAACAATCAGTTAAACGATACGGAAGTCGGTACATTGCAGCGCCACCTGGCGGTGAGTTACGTCAATGGGGATAGCATAATCATTTTCTCCGTAAAAAAAATATATATACATAATGATTTTCATGATAATCGGTTGAAGGAAGGAAAAGTCGATACAGCGGAGCTCCGCCTGGTGGCGAGCCACATCAATGGTGATAGCATAAAAACCTCCGTGAAAAAATACATATACATACCAATTTTCATAATGATCGGTCAAATAGTTTCTGAGTCTATCGATTTCATAATATACACATCCTTCTTTATATATATAGATCTAGCAGCAAGCAAGCTATCAGCAGTTTGAAATAAATATAGAAAAAAAGAAACATACTGGCCATATAACTGACGGACTTATCGATTTGTACTCGTATATCAGCACATAGCGCTGACTTTAGACATTTGAATAAAGCTAGCTTCGTTTTATAAGTATTAATATCGATATTTTAGAAAAATTAAAAGCTATTGTAAATTCCACGCAAACAAAATTGTTAGCAACAGATAATTTATGTATTACATATTATTTTGCAAAGCGCAGTGCTGGTTTTAATATACTTTTTTTTTAAGCATTTATATATAATACAATAATAATTTTCTTTTATTCGTAATATGTCGTATTGGTGAACAGGAAATAATGTAATTGTTATGCATCCTAATATTACGGTTATACTGCCTACTTCATGTTTAATGTTGGAAATTCCTACAGAATGCAAATGTGGATCAAATTCTACATTGTGGATATTTTACTCAAAACAAGAAATTAGCCTCATATTATTATTAAATTGAAAAACATTTTGTGCTGCAAAACACTAAGTTGATTGTTCAAAAAAAAAAGATTATACACCAGCAACGAGGTCTATGTTCATGGAATATTTCCGGATAGCAATGAAGCCTTTATATTTTTAATAAAATGGAAGTGGAAAATATGTTAACAGCCTCAGATACATTATGAACGTCGCCATTGCTACAGCTTGACCTCATTTCACGATAAATTGCGCACATTCACTGACTGTCTAAATCGTATTCTCGTAAATAATAATGATCGCACAAAAATAGGTTATATTTATCGTAGTTGCTTTTAGATTAAGTTTCATTCCGGTCTTATAAATAAGTACACATTCTAACTTACACAAGGCTTTCAACTCGCTTTTGCCTTTGGAATACGAGCGTGCCGTAGCGGCGAACGGTTTAACTTTAAACTTGGGCCTTTCTAGCCGTAAGTTTTGCAATACAAACTAAATTAATAACAAACTGAAATCACTTCCATATACTCCGTGATTATACTTAGTTATAACGACGTGATCTCAAATCTTTGTTACTTAATATATACATAGTCTCTTAAAAAATATTTAACACAGTGCATATTTGTTTAGATGATGGTAACATCAATATTACATTCTGCAATATAATTATATATAAAAATAGCGCCTTATAGCGTATAAATACCATAAATACTTGCCAACCTAGATCACTGTATATATTATGAAGCAAATAACATTATTAAATGTATAACCACTTTATTTGTTTATACGGCCCTGGAAATAGTCTGCCGGTATTAAATTTAACGTCTTACCGCCGCTTCTCTTGAATTTATTAGGTGCTAGTAGAGCGGACCCTAAGTACGTATCATATTTAGGCTTGTAATTAATCGAAATGTTACTTACCGGCGTATTACTAGATAGTCATCAATGGCACGTTAGCGGTGTGACTAAAATGTGTCCAATTCGTATTTCAAGACAGTGATTCTACATTAATAAACAAGTAATTATTGTACGCCACATGTCACGACGGTCTAGAAAACAGCTCTAAAGATTGAGATGGAAATTTTCATTTCGTTAAGGTTTTGCTTTTCAAGATTATCTATATAGGTGTCTCCTTTATAAAAAATGGATTAAAGGAATAAATAATACATTTAAACATTTTTCCATTTGGTGCTTTAGCTAAAATTGTAGAAATTGTTATATTGATGGTTCTCAACAATAAATGACACTATTCGTTATGAACTACATATAGAACTATTTACAAAAAACAGGTATATTTAAAAATCTACGTATTTATTGTTGAAAATTAACATTAGCAACTTTTTCTGGAGATAGATATCATATTCCAACAGCGTATCCGAAAGTCGCCAAGCAAAGCTTGTTTCCCGGACACTGGTTCATTTAAGTGGCGTCGCATGTGTAGAAAGGCTTTAATTTAAACTGCTATCGCATGCAGGCTTTGTTTGCAACGAACGAAATGCCGTAATTTGAAATTGCTGATTCGAGCTTCCAGTGAGTTATTTATGTACTAGTTTCATCGGCGCTATAAACCAAAAAGGAACGTATTACTTGAATGCAATGCAGTAACATTGAAAATGCATACAATGCAAAAGGCCTACTTAAAAATTATGTTATTTTCATAAGTAAACATTAAACTGGAAAAGTTGTGCTGAATTATTTATTGTTATCACGCTTACTACAGTCATTTGGTCGAAAAAAATAGAGTTTACCTGGAAAGTTTTCCGGGAGTTTTGAAAATTGGCAATTTTATAGATTTTGATATGCTCTTTCCAAATTTCAACTTTGCCACCTCGTATGGTTGCCGCTCGCGCCGCCATATTGAAAAAATGGCGCTCAAAAGCAGTTTTTTGATAATAACTCCTTTCCGGCGCATTTTACAGGAAAAACATATTTATACAAAATAAAAGTAGAAAAATTTTTCTACAATTTATGTCATAACATTTTTTTTCCTAAAATGAATAGTTTCGGCGTACGAGCACCGTAAACCATTATACATCCACACCAACGTGTAATATTTACTTTAAACTGCTCATATTGTGATTTATAAATTATAAAAATTATACGAAGGTTAAATATTATTCCATAAAAATGAAAACCTAGCTAACTACTAGTCTATCATGTCTAGCTAGTCTTTTATGTCTCCGCAGGTATAAAGGAATGCGTCCCTTCTGTGTCAGGCCCCTTCTTTCCCTTCTAAGAAAATCTGGCCTCAGCTGAGCTCAATAGAAATATTTAGTCTGAGTCATCAGTATACGTTTATCATCTAACAGTGTCGTTTGCATTTACAGAGCCATGGCTTCTAATGAAGTAAACTGCTTTATTTGTGGTGATATACTGCAAGAGTGTGAAGTTATTGAAGTGAAGGAAAAAGTATTGGAAACTTTTCGTCAGTCAAGTATAAAAAGGAAAGACAGTAAATACAAACTTTTGGTGGGATTGAAATCCACAGTAGTTCACGATGCGTGTCGAAAACGATATAATAATGAAAAGTTAATCGCTGCAGCTTTGC
Organism: Eumeta japonica; assembly: GCA_005406025.1. NCBI lineage: Eukaryota > Metazoa > Arthropoda > Insecta > Lepidoptera > Psychidae > Eumeta > Eumeta japonica. The sequence goes on from BGZK01001215.1 coordinate 97,510, forward strand.
GTAGGGGAAGTGATGGTACAACTTCTCAAGTATAACTGAGATCTACACGTCCAACGTTCTCATTCAAAAATCATTGTTTTTATGTGCTGCTGAGATAACAGCAGAGTTCATATCTAAACAAAACAGACGCGTTTATGTGAACGTAATATTGTGTACAGTGTGCGTAAATTATCGATGAAAAATAGTATTTCAGAACTTGCTCGGGCTCGTAACGATGATTGGGGCAAGCAATAGTTGAACGCCTTGAGCAGGTTACTGACTTAGTCGCAGCCGATGCACAATATCACAATTCGGGTATGAAGAAATTGTATCAAACGCCCTCGACCGAAGAAAGAAAAAAAAAGAGGTCCGTATGCAAGCGAGATTGATACCGCGATGCAATACATTTATTCATATCTCGAAGAAAATTCCGAAGAATGTCAGTTTTTTCTGGACGAACTAATGACAAAAATTGAAGGTGATTACCGTCCACACATAAAAACAGTGAAAGCACAACTGCTTAAAAAATATGGTGATGATATTTTAATTGCTGTCACTGCCAATGAGGCGCCTGTGGTTTGTTTTCGAAGTACAGGGTTTAATGTTATTAACGGATGCCTGGTACAATGAAAAAGTGACAACAAATTAGAAGAACGTAAGCGTATTATAAAGGCGGTGTGGAAATCCACCTCATGGTGGTGTGGAAATGAGTATTTCTGCTGAAACGTGTATTGAATTACACTTTACGGCGCTCCTACGCCGAAACTATTATTTTAGGAAAAAAAGTTATGACATAAATTGTAGAAAATTTCTCTACTTTTATTTTGTGTAGATATGTTTTTCCTGTAAAATGCGTCGGAAGGAGTTATTATCAAAAACTGCTTTTGGGCGCCATCAATATGGCGGCGCGAGCATAAACATACGAGGTGGCAAAGTTAAAATTTGGAAAGAACATATCAAAATCTATAAAATTACCAATTTTCAAAACTCCCGGAAAACTTTCCAAGTAAAAATACTAAATGACTGTACTAGCTCGTAAATGCGAAAAATTGATTTAGTCTAGTTCAGAAGTTTAAAAACGTGTTAAATAGTGATAAAACTCTTAAAAATATAAACGATGGCTCATTGGATTGGAAATAGTGCCTATAAAAATGTACTCGATGGAAATTATGTTAAAAAAAATTAGTTTTTTTACGAGAAATATCAAAAGTAGTAGTTTTTTAAGAAATTTGAAAAAAAAAAGGTTCGTAAAGTCTGTTCTCCCGAAACCCTATATCCATTATTTTAATTTAACTCTGAAAATGGGGCTCCCCGCGAACGCTGCGGCATGTGGGTGCCGCCTCGAAAGTCAGTACGCCACGAAAATAAAGTTTTTAGAGTATTGAATACTGAGTGAAAAAAATTTAAATAATTATGATGTATTTTTTAAGTTAATTTTTCAACAATTTAGTCTATTGATAATTAACAATTTTTTTCTGGTCTCCGTCTTCATTATAGAAAATTAAAATGTTTAAATAATTGCTTTATATTTTTTTCCATTCTTGGACTCTTATGTATACACGTAATAGGATCATGTTATTAAAGTTATTAAAAGTCGTTTATTTTTATTAATATGTATTTTTAAATCAATAAAAAAAATAAATTTCTAAAAATTGTTGTAAAAAAAACTTTAAGCATATTTTATATGATGGTTGTTTTTGCATCTAATAATGGCAATAAATACTGCGCAAATTTTTTCATGTCATTTATTTATAAATTACTCATAAAATAAATAAAGTTTAAAAAAACTAAAAAACACGCTTTTATAGTGGAATATAAAAAGCAGAAAATAATTTGAATATAGAAATCAATTAATGAACCAACAATAAATATTATTATTGTGAAAAAAGTGTGGGGCGCTTTTCAGAACGGACAAACATGCACCCACGCTTTTCACAATAATAATATATAATTTATTCTATATTAAATATTCTGCACATGTTTATTTTCAAACTATATTATTTTCCACTTTAGCGTTCGATAATAAAATTTGAGGTGTCAAATTTCAAAATGAGACTGAAGCAGGTAGTATAGAGAATCTCCAACAGAGGGCGGACAGTAGTCAGATTTGTTTTGAACTAAAGAGAAAATTTGCAGTGATAAAATCTAAAACAATTCAGACTTTAACGTTTTATTTGAAATTGAATTTAATATTCATTCAAATTGAATTTAATATTCATTCAAATTGAATTTAATATTAATTCAATTAGAATATTTTTTTGATTGAATGATTTTATTCTAAATTTATTTCTTAATTATCATGTATGTCCAGCATCTTATTTATTATAGCCTTTTGATTGTCGGAAATACTTAAGTATTTATTATTTTACCACATTTAGGGAGGATTTATAGAAGGACAAGTTTGGAGTCAGCAGCCGCCAAAGGAGAGTTACAAACATACATACATACATACAAACATACAGGTGAAGTTAATATAAAGCGTGTAAAATTGAACAATGGCGACCATGTTATACAACAAAGAATAAAGGATGAAAGTTTCGGCTTATTTTAGACATAAGTCTTTTCGAAAAACATTATAATTTATAGTTTATATGATTCTACAAACGTTTCTACGTATTTTAGTATATTTATCAAAGAGAAATACTTACGGTTTTCTTAATTTATCCATAATTTCGTAGCAAAATCAGCACACAACAATTCACCGCAAACTGAGATGACGTAGAGTATGGCATCACGCGGATTTAAAACATCGTTGTAATTTTTTTGACGCAAGTGACGAGAACAGTAAATATTTTTCTGCTCTCATAATTTTTAAGCTATAAGATTCAATTTCGTATAATAATCTAGTATAACCCAGAAATTTAAAAAGTATTTTTCTTTTGTGTCGTACCAAAAAAGAGCGAGTTATGCCGTTCTAGTGGGTGGCGCATCAGTCGCAAATGTCACTATAATGGCATTGCGCTTGAGGGGTCAATTGATTTCTATATTCAAATTATTTTCTAATTTTAGTTTATTCCACTATAAAGCGTGTTTTTAGTTTTTAAAACTATATTTATTTTCCACTTTTAGCGTTCGATAATAAAATTTGAGGTGTCAAATTTCAAAATGAGACTGAAGCAGGTAGTATAGAGAATCTCCAACAGAGGGCGTTTGTTACAAACGCCCAAACGAGAGTTACAAACATACATACATTCAAACATACAGGTGAAGTTAATATAAAGCGTGTAAAAAATGGACCGGCTTAATATTTAAAAAAATACTATATTGTTGTTTTGATAAAATAATGATTTATAAAAGAAAATTTTTGTTCATCTATTGAGAAATGCCAACAATGATTTTAAAGAAAATAAAAAAATCTTAACTAGTAGTTTAAATAATGAAAATATTTAAAGAAAAAGATTATAAACAATAAAAAAACGTTTAAAAATTATTTTTATAAATTGTTATTTTCTCGAGGCAACAATATGATAATTTTTTTTACGTAGACGAAGCTGCACGCTATATTTATTATCTTTATAAATTATAGCCTACATCTTAATTTGATATTTAAACCATATTATTGTACAATTACAGATAATTATTATATTATACTTTCAGCCATCAAGGCGTGATTTAACAAACATCCAAACGTACAAACATTCACATTTATAATCTTGGTACGATAAATATGCACTAAATTTGAGGGTGTCAAAGTATTAAGATAATTATGTCGAGTGTTATGTATGTGAGACGACTAATAAATACAATTGAAATTGGGCTTTAAAAATTTAATTTCACAAACTCCATGTAGTAAATTTGTCGCGAATGATGTATAAGACATACATCATTTAATACATCATTCACAACAAATCGTGAATGATGTATATATCTTATAAATAATTATGCATTAATATAACTTCAGGTGGTTCTTGACTAATATTTGACAACAAATGACTCATCACCGAATAAGATTGCCGACTTTATTAGTTTTCTTCTATAAGTAGGCAAGAAGTATAAACCTTAACAGAATTGTAATTGAACAGGTATTTATCTTTGGAAGAGAACGGCATTATTTTTAGTCCATCAGACATTTAGTACATCAACTTAATACATCAAGGGTTTTACAATTCTATAAAAACGCAATTAGCTATGTAACATGACCACTCGCCACGTGAAATCGACACGACTGACATTCACGGTGCCGGTCGGTCACAATCGACGAGCTCACCAACAAACTTGTACGTGATGCACCTATATCTACTCAACTCGCACACTATTCTATGCAAAAATTATTATTGTAAAGTCACTATAATTTTATAATAACGTTACTTTAACAATGACTTAACCTTTTCAATTTTATATTATACTTCACATTACACCTCCGCATGGCCACTAAATGGCAGAGCGTGCCCTTTAGTTGTGTCTAAATAAGTTAAAGGTGAAAAGGCCGTTGACCCGACAAGACAACATATTCGCTTAATATAACACCCCTTCGAAGCGGCGTTGGCCGAGTGGTCAAACGCGCTGCCTTCGTATTAGTAGGTCCGAATTCGAATTCCGATCACGGGTGAAGCACTTGCTCCGTGCTCCGGTGAAAAAATAAAGCTGCTGGTTCGGGATGTTGTTATTGCGCTGTTGACAACGATCGTTAGTGAACTCCAACACGCTTGAGCCCGAGCGGGGAACGCTTAAGGTATGTTTCTCTCTATCTGTAATTAAACACTGTGGAAAAGCGCCTACTCTTCCACAGTGTACACCTCTCACAATATAACCCGTCAAAAACACATGCGAACAATAATCGCCGAGTTGGCCTCTAAAGGAAAAGGAAACTTATAAGATCACTTCGTTTTCCGTCGGTCCGTCTGTCTGCCAAGATCTGTTTTCTTTTTCCACAGGAATACGTGGAGGTATCGAGTCTGTAGTCTCTTGAAGCAACAAAACAATTCAATTGTTGAGCCATTGTTATCAAAAAGTACAACGAAAATACTGGCGTTTGTGTCTTATATTTTGAAAGTTTCTAAAAAATTATATTTATATTTTATTTAATGGTTTTTTTAAAACTAATAATTCATGATTTTATATATTTTAGACACAGATGCATAAAAAAAACACAGTTGCATACAGTCACAGATTCACAGTCGCATACTACATTCGTTACGAAAAATGGCTCAAAGTGTATCTGATGTCTCTGTCTCACGTTTCATGATACTATCATGCAGTGCCAAAGAAAAAGAAGTGAAGGAACATTATTTATCATCTGACATTTCAAACGAAATGTTATAACATAAGGTTTATTTTTAAATGCAAAGAGAACAAGTAAGGTTCGAATCCAAATTTAAATGAATTAATATTTTTCTAATGATTTTATTTTGTATTTCTCGTTTAATTACTCTCAAAAATTACTAATTTATTTCACTGTTCCCGTTATTTAATGTAACATAATATAAAGCGAAAAGAACTTCGCTCCAAACGGGTATCTTTCAACACCTCTAGGTTATTTCGTAAAATATGTAGTATGGTACGACATGACAGAAATACAATTCAAGTTTATTATAAAAGTGTCGGAATCAGTAAGTTGACAGTGAATTATTGACTCATTGTGAATACCAGCTGTATTATAAAAAATGTATAATAGTTAGTAGCAAACAGAGTTGAAACTAGAATTATTTTTTTTATGATATGGAACGGCAGGGATGCAATTTTTTAAGGATAATGTTGTATATGACCTGAATTCACACAACGTATTTTTAAATATCTATTTCAGTTTTACACAACTGTACGCACTACTAACAATAATACAATGTTTCTTTGCAAACATTTAGTTCATGGTAGCGGCCGTCGGAGGCGCGTGCGGAACTTCCGGAAAATGATTTATTGTAACCGCTAGCGATTACGATTTCGCAAACTCTACAAACTCATAATAGATGCGCCGGTGAGTGAGACTGCCGATTTGGAACTTCAAAAAAATACTTTCAACTGGTCATCAGAATGTTTTACGATACAACACGTAGTGCGTTGTTGTCAGACTGCATTAGGTCTCTGATTTTGATAATCTGGAAAGACTTCGGACCAACACCATTTTATACAGCTGTCACAATTTTCTGTATTTCTATATAAATAGTTTTGATTAGATCCATACTTAAGATCATCATGGCGTTTATAACTTTCATCACAGTCTATTCGTTGAGGTTTTATTAAACTTTACTCCCATCCCTTTTTTTTGGTCGTGTCGAACTATCTCGAAAGACAAGTTAAGATTCGTCACTTGTTTCTGGTTTTGAATATGATTGGATATAGTACCTTGTTTAAAAAAATAGCTCTGTATACAGACAAGTGAAAAATTATGAAGCAAAATTGAAATAATTTCTCTCATTTCTAATTCCGCGTATAAAATTTGATTGTACACCTTTTGTACATACATTGTGCATGTGCTCCTACGATTCCTATCTGACCCCTTAGATCATGTATCAATCATCACTCTCTTATTCGTCATAATCATCATTAGTATATCACCACGAGCGCATGTCATGCACTCCTGCGATTCCTATCTGACCCCTTAGATCATGTGTCAATCAGTTTCACTCTCTTATTCGTCATAATCATCATTAGTATATCACCACGAGCGTATGTCATGCACTCTTGCGATTCCTATCTGACCCCTTAGATCATGTGTCAATCAGTTTCACTCTCTTATTCGTCATAATCATCATTAGTATATCACCACGAGCGCATGTCATGCACTCCTGCGATTCCTATCTGACCCTTTAGATCATGTGTCAATCTGTTGCACTCTCTTATTCGTCATAATCATCATTAGTATATCACCACGAGCGTATGTCATGCACTCCTGCGATTCTTATCTGACCCTTTAGATCATGTGTCAATCAGTTTCACTCTCTTATTCGTCATAATCATCATTAGTATATCACCACGAGCGTATGTCATGCACTCCTGCGATTCCTATCTGACCCTTTAGATCATGTGTCAATCAGTTTCACTCTCTTATTCGTCATAATCATCATTAGTATATCACCACGAGCGTATGTCATGCACTCCTGCGATTCCTATCTGACCCTTTAGATCATGTGTCAATCAGTTTCACTCTCTTATTCGTCATAATCATCATTAGTATATCACCACGAGCGCATGTCATGCACTCCTGCGATTCTTATCTGACCCTTTAGATCATGTGTCAATCAGTTTCACTCTCTTATTCGTCATAATCATCATTAGTATATCACCACGAGCGTATGTCATGCACTCTTGCATTTTTCGTCAGGGGCTAAACCTTATTCACTTTCATATGTCCTAAACCATCGGCATGCAATGGCCCGACATTATTATTGAATGCTGGTTCTAACATACTACACACATTTCCCTTAAGTAAACTTTGATTTTAAAATCACGATATTGTTTGGTAGAATTCTCGTTGGGAATCCATGACCAGATTAAGAAAATGCTTTTTTATTGTCTATAATAATCGTTGATAAGCGATTTTGAATATCAAAATAAACATAAATGTCTATGAAGTAACGAGAAACAAATATTTTATCTACATAGCTTAAATACATTTATTTAACTAATAATGCCACTACTTTTTAATGGATCATATCAGAGTATCTGATAAACGAATTACAAATATGGGCTTTTTTAATTATTACATATATTTCTGATCAAGGACTGTTTTGTGGTAAAGCATATTTAAAAAGCGAGTCATAGTCACGTACATCATCAATGGTTCGATTACATTCGAAAGTATAGATAGAACCATAGTAATATTTGATCACAGACAACTATTACCTTTACATCACGCATTCAACTGGCTAAGCCTGTACTGTGATCTAAGCCGTCTTGTCGCTTATGATGAAAAATGAATTAACTGTGTTAGTCGCACACGCAAGCGCAGTGACCGGGCCATAGTCTACCAGATAAATTTCTACTATCTGTATCACTGTACTATAAATCTCTACCTACTAATAACTGTAGAAATTATATTGTATTGAACACAAAAATCGGAAACTTTGACCCTGTCGTAAATTTACACAACAAGGAACAATATTTTTCACAATCCCCTACCGCTCATCACTGAGACTAAAATTATTGGAACTAGACAACAAAATATTATCACAGCTTCCATATTAGCTGCTCTTAGCTTGTACGGTTGAACATTTATTGAAAATGCTAAGCGTTAATTTACGTGCAAATAGATTTAATGATAAAATTCATTGAAAGCATTTTACGGACAATTGTTTCAAAGCGAAATTGTACTGATGCTGCCCACTTATTCTCTATCTGTGGCAATAACAGTAGAACATTATGGTGTATTTTCATCATAAACGGTTCATAACTGTTAAATAAATAAAACGTTTTATTAGAAATTTATGTGTAACTTTCAGCATTTATTAGTAGAAAATATATACGGAAATATGATGAAAGAACTAACTTCAAGACAGAATACGTCTCATTAGAAGTTCTGCCAGACTGCTATCATTTTCGTGACCCAGAGATTCATTCCGTATTCAGCGAAGCGAAAGCGATGCATTAAATTTCATTTCTAGGTAAAAATATTAAAGTTAAAAGTATTTCTTCGTGCTTGTAGCATTTCCGTGTTATATTTTAGACACTGAACACAAAGAAATCAAAGCATAAATGGGATGACATTTAAACATTTAAGCACATTTATGTACATACATTAATATTTTAAAAAATCTTCTTCAATAAAAAAGGTAAATAGAATTTACCAAAAAAATTAAACGTCTGATAAAACTTTATTAAGTTCTCAAAATTGATTGATAATGAGATAGCTTTCGTAAAAAATTAAGACGTATTTAATAGTTAGATACTGTGCGTTACAAGGAACAAATGCGTACAATGAATTTGTATAACTAATTTTTCAGCGATTTGGCTTCCAAAATATCTAATACAAAATTTTAATTTCTTGAGAACGAAAAATTCACGATTTCGCTTTTAACTTTAATCTCATTAATGTACCCGCTATTCAAGAATTCACTACTGATAATCACTTCCTCGAAGAAGGAGGATTTGATGTGGAAAGTCTTCACTTTCAGCGATATAGGGCACAGAGCGAGACCGTTTTTCGAATCACAGTTAGACTATAATCATCGGGGTAACCTGACAGACCCCATTAAGTAGATTTAAAGAAGCGAGCGTTTTGAACTACAAAACTGATAACACGCTCGCTCGCAACATGCATTGATGCAGCATGCAACCCACCGCTGACCTTCGAATTTGTACTTCCACTACGAATCCCCATCCAAAGGCGGCGGGTTGCATGCTGCATGTTAATGCATGTTGCGAGCAAGCGTCTAATTACGGATTTAAGCGAATTAACACCTCACACAATAGAATGTTTAACAAAACTCATAACGCCAGATGTAGAAGTGCGAACAAAAGCCGATGAAAAGCAATCGTCTCGCGCACGCCGGCCACTCCCGAACGCGCTATCGCTTTACTAATGGCGTATTAATAGCGCACGGCAAAAGCTCGGGCTTTTGACATCGTACGCTTCAAATTAGTTAATTAATTATATTTTCTTTGCGCCAGTCGGCCTAACTAGCTAAAGGTTCCGTACCTAATGTATTTCTTTGTTCAACTACATCCTACTTTTTTATACCTCCATTATACCGGAATTAAAAAAGTGATCGATGGATTATATTCTATTAGTTAGTAAAAGTGGAGAAATCCAGAAAATTAGCAAACTTATAATAAGGTTTTAAGAATGACATGTTAATTTTGTTTTTTTCTGTACATAAATTCAAGCCCGTGTCCCGGAAGCGTAGGCAGTGACCATATATGATACGGTCTCTGCCTATCGCTCTTGCTTCACTGACAGCCGTCAACCGTTTCATGCGAGCTCGTCAGTTTGGAAATTCGCTTCTTTTAATTTTAATCCGGAAAACGTTTCCAATGATATTTCATTTAAGAGGGTATACGAAAATAAAACCGGCTGTGTGCGAACAGCACCAACGTATATAATAATGCTTTACATTTATAGTTTAATTTTCTCTATAAACTGAAATAAAATTGACATTCCTTGACAATGGAATAAAATTACAATACAAATAAAACCACCACCACTTAACGCACAGGAGAAGCATATAAATTGTTTTGTCAATGCAATTTAATCCAATGCACATTGCAACAGCAGCTCTCTCTCTCTCTCTCTCTAGAACATCATATTGTTGCTTTTATAAAGAAAAAAGAAGCAATTTTGTATGTAATCTATTCCATAGATTTCTATCGAATCGACATGCCCCACAATAAGAGGGTCCGCATGAATTAGCCAATTGACTTTTTATCGTTTGATCAGTTCCGTACCTTCTTTTAAAGATGCTTTTTACGAACCACTTTCGCAGATAGTAATATTTTATCAAAATAAAAACGTTATTGATGATATTATTATCTATCACTTCGAACATTCAACACGTTTAGTTGTGCTTACATTGTTGTAAAATAAATTCAATTAATAAGGTTACATTTTCAGGGTTTTGTACAGCTAAAGGAAAAAGTAATCCTTATAGGATCACTTTGTTGTTCGTCTGTCCGCTAGTCTGTCAAGATTCTTTTTGCAGGAACACGTAGAGGTATTAAATTAAAATTAATATCAAATATTTACGTACACAGTCCCTCGAAGCTAGAAATATATGAGTTTTTAAGTCAACATAATCAAAAAATTTGTGCCTTATATTTGGAAACTCGCAAATAAATAAAGAGTTATAGGATACTTTTTAGTAGGATAGAATCGTAAATTTAGCAAGAAGTAAGGTTTCAACTAAAACAAAAAAATTGTAAATCAATAATTTATAGTTATATCATACAAAACAAAATTCTATGCTTAGGTACAAATCTACATTTGTAATTGGAACACAGACCGTGACATAGATCAATATAGGGAGAACATTATTTGACTTGGCGCCATGAAAACTTAAGGTTTTCAAAAATTTGGGTATCTAAAGAAATTCTAAAAATTTTTGAGAAAAATATATTTCGGAATTCCTGGAATCTCGCCAGTATCCGTATTGAAAGCAGACAAACATCATTGAGACATCACCACGTAACTGCATTTACTGCATCTGTGACTTTTATCGCTAACTATATTATTATAGATTATGAATGGTGTTCTGGCATATTTATTACGGTCCATTTTGTGTCGACAATTTTGGCAGACACGGAAAGACTCGTGAAGCGCTTTCATGCGAGATTTACCTTAAAAATTACAGTAAAGTGTACTAACTCAAGGAAGTTAATACTCACCGAGATCAGTCACCGGAGCGGTTCCCTCTGTAATCCATTCGCGGAATTAATCCTTCCGCACCTCGGCGCGGCGCAATAATTTCGTTTCCGTTCAGAAATTCGAGGACGAGACAACAGACCGGCGGCTGTCCGCGTTGCTCGCGGCTCATTTAGCAGCCCTTCGCGGCCTGCTTCGCCTTCGGATCGTATTTATGCTGCGTATACTACGAGGGCGTCGCCCGTGAGACGGCAGGCTTCGTAACGGGATCACGATTCACTAGGTAGACTAGATGAAGGCTTTCTAAAAATTCGGTAAGCAAATATAATACTCGATGTCGGATTTAGAGGTCCGGAGGCCTCGGGACAACAAATGCCCCCTGGCCCGAATATTTTTTTTTTACTAGTACTTACTAGTCTGAATTTGAATTTTTTTTCTGAAGTCACTATTGTGGCGGCCCCTCTTTTGTGGAGGCTCCGGGGCTGTAGCCCCGGTTGCCCCCCCTCTAAATCCGGTACTGATCATGCTTAATGTTATGTAGGTCCACTGTTCCCGTCTTCTTGTATGATGTGTATAAGGGCCATTATCAAAATCGGTTGAATAATCATTTTGACGTGACAACGTCTTAAATTAGGTTGCGGCTGGGAGTCACTTATGAAAAATGTAACGCTCGGTAACGTAACGATGAGTCACCGAACGAGAGAGAGGCCCGCCGAATGCCTTGCGTCTCTCTCCCACTCAACTATGATCGGTCTGCCGCGCGCGCAGCACTAGAGAATTAGTGCATAGCTTGCAAATGTATTGCAAGTTATTGTATGTATATTTGTATATAAATACGTATGTATGTGTAAAGGTAAAAATAAAATTTTGTTAATATGAAATTCAGTGCGAGATTCTTTGTATAAATTAATGTTTTAAATATAATTTTGTATAAATAAATGTTTTAAATTGTTACTATTATTTCATCCTTCTTCCTACTATACGAATGAATATTCACATTAAAATGATTTTACCATTCAAAGTCGTTGTCACGTAAAACTTTCGCCCGTATACCGACTTTACAGGCAACCAAATTTTTTTAATATAATTAATTTGTTTTAGAGAAAAGAGGGGTAGGATTATAACATTATTCCGTAATATAATCCGCAATTTTCTCAATAGCTACGACAAGAAAATAACAAAAATTTAACAAGATTTCAGGAACAATCTGTCTTCTGTATGTCTTTTAATTTACTGTAATTATAATAATCTTTAATATCTTCATTTCTGATTAAGCGCCATCCCAAACCTATTTGAAAGAACAAAACAAATGCACACAAGTCGGTATCCAGATAATAATTACGCGTTTTATATCTGAATATAGCGAAAAACGAAATTCGCCTAAAAGTTAATATGGCGGTTGGATATTATTTCACCATTAAACAAAACCCCATGAATCATGTTTCGATATTGGATAAACGTCAGAAGTACGGTAATGTTGTTAGGTAAAGTTTGTTTGTTCGTTTTGTTTCATAAAATAATATGTGGCAGAACAAGATCAAAACAGACGTCACGGCTCGATTTTGTGGGCGCGTAATACGCGTATACTGTTAGATATGGCACGTTATATTTTCTAGGAAAATGTCTAAGGCTATATTAACTTTTAAGAATTTTCATTCCCACGTTAGTAGTACGTACAACTTATTTTACGTTAAATAACATTTTTTACATTGTTCTAACAAGGTAATAGAGTTCCATTTGCGTATGAGAAATGATCTATTAAAAACTGAAAAAACACCAAAACAGATATAGTATTTTATTATCTATTAAGTTTATGACTATGTACGCAAGCGAACTCGCGCGTGTTTTAATTTTCTGTGCGTCTGTACACGTATGAGTTCTTATTTTCTTATTAACTTCTGTTTGTTAGTACTAAGAAAGTACTCGTTCAAAATTTAAAATCCAATTGGAATTTATTCAAAACGAAACGAAAAATCAAACCGATCTTATTGGTCAGTGTGAATGACCTAACTTAAAATCACTTATGATATTTTCCAAACATTTCATTTTGAAAAACTTTTTGACTGAATTCTGTCTTTTATGCTATCATTAACTCAAATTTGATGCTATTAGAATTAGATTAAAGTCATATAGAAAAATAACATTCGATTTCTATCGAAAATGCTTATCTTCTATTCAATTCATGTCCCTCGAAATACATCGTAAATACCTAGTTCATAAATTCATAATTCATCAACCCCCGAACTAGAACCGCTGGACGGACGTAAATTCGCATCCCTCAAACTGTAATAAACGATTGTGGGATTGTACACCTCAGCAAGGGAGAATAGTCTAAGATCCGACATTAGAAAAGTGTACCCTCATCTGTTAATTGAATTAAATAATCTTTTGAAGGTAGATAACAATATTATAAATTTATGAGAACAATATCTACTACCGTAGACCTGGCTAGGTGCAAACAGATGGATAAACCGAACCTATTTCCCTCATATGTTAATTGAAAAACATTAACACATATGTAAAATTTATAAAATTCTAAATATATTTATAACTGTCATTTACCGTGAAATCATTTGCAGCATGCTTAAAAAAAATAAATAATTAATATCAATAACAGCAGGACTACGGTGGCAGACATTATTCTCATAGATTTATAGTATTGTAATTTGTCTTTAAAACATTATTAGATTCGATCAACAGATAAGGGTACATTTTTCTAATGCCGGATCTTAGACTAGAAGGGGTGCAACCGTAACGACCTCATACCGGCAGCAGGCGGCCGTCGAGCCCGCCGCCTGTGAATATTTAACAGTTCACCTTTAATTCCACGACGCCAACGGTGAAGATGCATGTCGCGGCGATTTGTTGTAAAATACTGTATTATATTAGTCTAAGATCCGGCTGCTAAATTAGTACATTAATAATTTAGATTATCAAGAGTCAATTTTTAAGTATTTTTACAACTAGGAAAAGTCATTTTTCATCAGGTGCCAACTAAAAATTGCCCGCCAGTATTATTAATTAAAATATTATTAATTGACTTTAGATAAATATTTCGTTTACATCTTATGGGAATAAAACTTACACCACTACACAACAGTGTATTTAAAAGATCTGAAAACTTACAGTTGCCGTCGATAGCTTAGCCGCAACCTATACGCAGCCAGGTGTAAACAGGTATAATTTTGTTTAAAATTTTCGTTTATAATGTATACTCATTTCATTTATACCACATTAAAGCTTATTTTTTCTGTATTTAATGACATAAAGCTGCCTATATAAAAAGCCCGCAAGTCAAAGTTCCTCACCCTTAAACATGCTAAGTATTAAAAATAGAGTGACAGAGTGAGTACGAGTGCATTTTTTTCCGAATGTTTTGAAGACCCTACAAGATTTGTTAGACCAATAAAACGTATAAAAATATTTAATTTTGCATCTGACTGTGTAAAAGAAATATAAAAATAAAATGGAAATAAAATTTTAATAAAATGGAACGAGATATTTTGGACGTCTGCTAGCAATTGCTATAAAACAAAAGGTTAATATTGGGTACTGTTTGTCTTTTCCTCTTGCACCGATACCTCCGGCACTGTTCTCATGTTCAGGAGATATGTTGAAAACTGATAAGTCAACTTTAAGCAAACAATTGACGTCTCAAATTGACTCAGAAAATCCTGACAAAGTTGACATAGAAATAATTGATGGATTTTATTATATGTATCAAATAGGTGCAACTCTGCCACAAACATTTGGCAAACTTGCTGAGTCAATTTTGATAAAACTGTGTGCCAAAAGGCTAAAGAAGTTCATATCGTCTTTGATAGATATTTAAAACCGTCTATAAAGGACTGCGAAAGACAAAACAGGGAAGGTGTTGACATACCTTATACGATTAATGGTCCTTTACAAACAAGGCCAAATGATTTCTTAAAATCTTTAAAAAATTTTTGTTTCAAAGAAGCTTTGGTTAAATTTTTAGCTCAGCACTGGGAGGATGATTCACTTGTCTCAATATTAAAAGATAAAAAAATTTTTATTACTGTTGGAGAGAAATGTTTTTCATATAGTTGCAATGGAAACAAAGTAGCAAAAAATAATGAGGATGATTTGACATGTGATCATGAGGAAGCGGACACAAGGATTGTATATCATATAAGTAAAGTCCCGGGAGCATTCCAACATTCTCATTAAAGCATCTGATACTGATATTCTGATAATTTTGTTAGGTAATATACACCGATTTCCTACTATGAAAATTTGGTTAGCAAACGGCGCATCCAAAAGAGGTAACAAAGATGAAATATGTATCAACTGTTCGAAATTATCGAAAAATTAGGCCCAACTTTGGTCATGCGCTTCCAGCATTTCATGCTTTCACCGGAAGTGATTACACTGCTGCTTTCTTTAACAAAGGAAAAGTTCGTCCTTTGAAAATTTTATAAAACATGAAAAATTTCAAAAATTTTTGCATCATTAATTTATCCTTATGATATTGAAGATGATGATAAAATTGAAACGGTGCAAGAATTCACCTGCCTTATGTAGGGATACCTAAATGTCAAAGTGTTAATGAAGGAAGATTTATCATGTTTAATAAAATGTATGGCTCAAAAAATACAAATGAGAAATTTATAAAAAATTAAAGGCTTCGACTCAACTCATATTCTGCCATGTTGGGAGTCTTTAAAACAAAAGATCTTGAGAACTATTTATGTGAATTCTATGTGGTTGAATGCTACTGAGCCAAATTGTATTCAGTTTAGCGCAGAGAATAATGGCTGGCTAATATTCGATGGCTCTCTGAAACCAACATGGTTTTTAGGAAATGCAACACCTCTAGAGGTAGAGAATATCATTCTAGGTGATTCCCAGGACGATTCTGCTGATAACGAAGAAGATTCTGATGTATGTAGTGACGAAGTTGATAGCAGCGATGATAGTGAGAGCAGCCTGGAATCCGACTATGAATAAATGGCAAGAAATAAAATCTAAAAATTTTTAATTAATTAATTAATTAATCAATCTTTTCTTTTTTAAACATTCTTGTTTATTCTGTATAAGCAGATAATTATTTTGTAACTTATTATGATAACTATTCAATTATATTATTGTCTGTAATTTACTGTAAATAATTTGTCACCTGCGATTGAATTGAAAATATAAATAAAATAACACATTTATAAAATTAATTAGATTTTTACTTTAAAGTAAAAGTTTTGTTATGTGGTTTAAAAACAACTAATCAAAATCTAACGTTTTGCAAGATATGTCTGTGAGTTTTCATTTTATGATTATTATTATTTTAATATTTAATGCAATTGTTATTTTCTGAATAATATTTAATATTACTTATAAATTAAATATTATTTTGTTAAATATTGATGCTTTATTCGTTTCATTTTTAGAGCATTTGAATCATTTTTATTACTAGTTAGGTCGTTGGTTGAGAACCCTATTTATCGGAGCATGCGCATAGCGCAAAAACACGTTCAGCTGGCATTTAGTATCCTTGTCTAACAAGTAACCTCGCGCACTCACTCTCTGTCACTCTATTTTTAATACTTAGCATGTTTAAGGGTAGGAAACTTTGACTTGCGGGCTTTTTTATATAGGCAGCTTTATGTCATTAAATACAGAAAAAAATAAGCTTTAATGTGGTATAAATGAAATGAGTATACATTATAAACGAAAATTTTAAACAAAATTATACCTGTTTACACCTGGCTGCGTATAGGTTGCGGCTAAGCGATCGACGGCAACTGTAAGTTTTCAGATCTTTTAAATACACTGTTGTGTAGTGGTGTAAGTTTTATTCCCATAAGATGTAAACGAAATATTTATCTAAAAGTCAATTAATAATATTTTAATTAATAATACTGGCGGGCAATTTTTAGTTGGCACCTGATGAAAAATGACTTTTCCTAGTTGTAAAAATACTTAAAAATTAACTCTTGATAATCTAAATTATTAATGTACTAATTTAGCAGCCGGATCCCGTACTATATCAATTAAAGTCCCATTAACGAACATTCGGTAGTTTTATTATGCAAAAGCAAAATACAGGCCACAGGATATTTCTAAAAAAGTTTACATTGATAGATATAAATATATAACGATGATGTGTACACTCATAAGAAATAAAACTCATTAGGATATGTATCTTTTTTTTTTGTTTGATGGTTTAAAATAATAGTGATAACTGAGGTTTGAGTAAAAATAACTTTTTTGTTTTAAACAAAAATCATTTTATTGGAGAGACAGTACAAGTGGTACATTTATTATTATTGTTGTTATAACTATTACTCAATTACGTTTATAATGATAGGAATCATTATTATACTCTTTTACAATTAAGTATTTACCGTTGTAAAATAAGAAATATGTTTTACATTCGACATTCTTTAGGAGGCTCGTGACGGGAGAACGTGACGAGCAAATGTGACGAGTCAATGCAACTTTTTGTCATACCACACTAAATATTCCCTTCTACGTGTTAAAATAATTTTCACTACAAAAAAGGTTCTTTGGGACCTATAGTCTAACGCTCTTGACGTCTCTATGTGTATTATTCTACAAATTTTCTTTAAAGTTACTCACCATATCGAGATAGGGATATAGCTTTTTTAAAGATCCTTTGACTTTGTCGTCCGAGTATAAGGAAAATGAAAATATTTAATATTAAATTTGTTGTTACATTGAACTTATCCAATTCGCAGGAGTGATGAGCGCAGTGAACCGTTCGATTGAGTTTTCGTTTTTTCTTTTGGGGTCTTCTCTCCGATGGACAACGATTTACAGACGGATATCGATTATTTTCCAGTACCTCTTCAAAATTGATGCTATAATCGTATTTTGTTCATTGGTTTGTTCGTTCATTCGGAGAATTTAAAGATATAAAACGGATTTTTGTCAGTGATCTTCAAATCGACTCGGTTGATTAATTTTACAATCAAATAACTGTGCGATTCGTTACAGTCGTGCAGACGTACAGTAGCAGCTTTCGCTGTTACCTTCCATCCAGCCAGTTAGAGTTCCGGTGGCCCATCGCCTTTCCATCGCATATGCCATTCACCCCTAAAAGCCGGTAGATCACGCCCCCGTTCCATGCCGCGTTCTGTGACGACGAAAAAAAAAACAAATATTATTAAAAAAAATTGGCCCCTTTTTTTACCTTTTTATTATCTCACGTAAAAAAAAACTCCTCAATTAATGTATCGACAGTCCTAAAACAACAAAGCCCGCGCTTAAGTCGGGCGCACACGAGCGAGGTTCTGATGATTTTAAATTAAATCGACGAACAGGCGGACGCGACCGCCTGCACGGAGTTAGAGAGAAATAAGTTAGTAGTTAGTTTCCGCTCCGATATTCCGTTTTAGAATTGTTCACTGACTTACTACGAGAGCCTCGGAGGGGGAGTAGGTGTGCGCCTTACGTGATTTCAAGTTTTCAAGCCGTTGGCCGCAGTGCTGTATGTAACCGCTGAAAAATGCTTCGGCTCTTGAAATTTCACAAGTTGAAATCGTGTGTATTAACAGTTATTTCTATTAAACTGCATTTTATTTGTTGGTAATTATCGATAGCGCGCCTTGAAGATATGATCGACCTGTGTGCCGTGACGGCGAAAGGCATGACGCTCTCTTATGCCGTCATGCGATCTCTTCACCGCCGCTCTACATCGCTTAGTGTGTACACACTTATTATATGCTTTGTTACTTCGCAATATGTTTTGTATAAATTTAAGACACACGGAAAGCAATTGTACAAATGCAAAAATACTTATTAGAAAAAAAAAATCAGAAAAACATTATAGTGGTGTTCTTATGAGTATAAAATATTTTTGCTAAAACATGTTTATCGCCAAATAAATTTCTGTGTTTTTATTTATATCCTGTACTAGCGACCCGCCCCGATTTTGCATTTTGCATATTTGGTCAAAGCTATTAAATTTAAAGCCGTAAACTGTCACAGTGGCCCGATATACACTACACTGCTCGCCAGAGGTTATCCAGACTCTTATAAGCCAAATGCTGCAACACAACGCATTCTCTCATACCGCTGCACTAACTGTCAACTTTTTGAAAGAAAATAGCATTGTAGTCTTAGAGCATCCACCTTACTCACCGGATCTCGCAATGTTTGACTACTCAATTTTCAAAAAAAAGCGTGTTCGCCGTTTTGCATTAGAAGAAGAGACTGACTCCGCTACTACTGACTGTTTTGACTCTATTTCTGACCGGCGCGTTGCTTTCCGTTTATAGGAAATTCGTCTACAGCAGTGTGTCGACGCTGAAGGAGTCTACGTTGAACATATATAAACCTGTGTGTCTTGCTTGTATAGTTTTCCTGCATTTCAATAATTTTAGAGTAACCCTCGTATAAATTTTTTCTATAATCTTCAATTCGATATTTCACATCTGTCCGCCGTTCTAAGGCGAATTCTAATTTCGTTGTTTCTAAACGAATTATCACAAAAATATCACATATAAAACGAATTATCACAAAATATCACAAAAATATTTTAAAAAAGTGACTTTAAACTAGATATAATGCAACATTGTGTATTACTAAAATATTCAACTCACCGTATGTGCGCTCTACGAAAAGATTTAGCAATGTTTATTGTCTTCCATACTTCCATAATAGAATAAAAATGATATGTTGTTCAATTTGAATATAAATATAGTATTTAGATTCAAATTAAACGACAATTTTGTTATTTCATAATAGAAGATTTAAAGCTATAACGATAATTCTGGTGTAATTTAAACAGTCATTTAAATTGTGTACAAAAGCATCTAACTTTCCTAAAGTGCCTCTTATAATATTAAGATCGTGTAACTATATTTTGTATTACGTTATAATTGACAATTAATGGTAAGGTGTGTGGCAATCTATACTTTAAACAAATTCGCTTTTCAAATTAACTGTTTTTCTGGAAAATCGCTTCGTTTGAAAATTGACACTTCCGTAAAGTGACAATTTTGTATTAGTGTCATTCGTTTAAATCTGCGCATTAAATTCAGATTGAAAGGACAAAGGAATGAGAAAAGAAATAAGGTCGGCGATGTGCAGACAGAGAGTTAAATAGAGAAATCAATATAGATTCGATGAAGGAACCATAGAGTTTTGACAAATCAGCGAAATAACGATGACGTATTCGTTGTATATCACCGTACGAACAGCACATATCGTAATTCTAGAAGGCCGACTACATCCGCCTCCGACAATACTCCAGCGGTGTACGCTAGCTGAAATATGTAAACTCGGAATAGATTTGCATACCCAATAGACTTTCGCGAAGTTACACTTGTATTAAGGTCACGTTCCACCAATACAAATTTAATAGAGTATATGTTTGCATAGCATGTGTCTACAGCGGTTAGTTACGGCGTGCACGATTGTTAACTTTGATAATAAATATGTTTAACAATTTTGTTATTCTAATGAGACGTTAAGCAGGCATGTACACCAGATATCTGACACTAGTCAAACTTTGTAGAATTATTTTAACCATTGAATTATTTTTTAAGTTTTCTTCTACAGAGGAAAAAGTATCATTAAAATAGCGTCATGTACTTGAAGATGGTCTTCAGGTTCTAGTATTTCTTAATTGTCTATGACTAAACGATTGTACGTGTTATTATTGTTATATCTAGTATATTAATGACATATAATCTGGCAACTTCATATGATGCAGAAGGAATATGGGGTTACTGTCTTAGCGCAGTAAACTTATTTTTGTGATAAAAGCAAATCCTCAGTCTTAGGTAGGCAGTAACTTGTAGACATTGCGATTACGGTCATAAAGTCTGTATTTAATAATTACAATGATGACCAAATATCAACAGATTTTCGGTTTAGTTAAATAGAACTAGTTACTCTTGCAGTGTCAGGATTAAGTAGTAGGAAACCAGGATCCAACGAAATTAATATTTTAATGTTATTTAGCCTAGTGGCAGAGGTTTTTTATAAGAAAAATATATAAGAAACTTTACGTAGAATGTGTGTAAGGTCTTTGAAAGATAAACGTAAGAACAGTGTTGTAGTGTCTGAAAAAAAGAAGTAGTGATTAGAGTAGAAAAAGCAACCGAAACCGACAAGCTTGGATGAAAAGATTGATGGATGTCAGTGAAGCGAAAAGGTATGCAGAGGTTGCACCGTGTGGAAATCTGTAGCCTTTACTTACCCTTTGAGAAATAGGCATGGGTTTATAAGAATAATAATAAAAATAATAATCTAGCCATATATAAAAAAAATGCGTATATTCTTCGTTTTCTATGTGTGCCTAAATCATTCGTACTATTATGATTAAATTTTGTTGATATCATGAACTCCATGTTTAGAAAGATTTCTAACAATGAAACTAACATCTGCACCGATTTCAACGGTATATTTGTACTGGTAAACTGACTTACTATACCAACACTAAAAATTCTTCCACGCTAATGGAAAGTAACACTATTTCTGAGTAAAATATATCGCAAACATTTACCCCCGGCTTCATCCATGCATTTATGCTACAAAATTGATTTTAAAAAATCTTCAACTCATAGAAAGTTACACTGTCCGGGAGTAATAAGGGATATATTTTATCTTGATTGTAGCTTTGCCCCTGAAAACCAAAACTATAACCGGCAACGGAATAGGAATCGAAAACGGAAAGGGGAGCAAAATTGAGAATGGGACCGAGACGAAATTAATAATGAGATTCGAGCGGGGGTCGAAATCGACTGCAGGAACTAATGTGAGATCAGGGTTATATTGACAGCAATATAAATCGCTATAAAAGACGAAGGTATTCATTACACGTCCATACGAACAAAGCAGTAGACGGAACACTATCTGAAAATGTCTTTTATATAAAACATTATGAGAATCGATCAAGGATCTTTGAAAATTCGCAACAAACTTGACAAAAGTATATTTCTATACACGAAGTGAAGTTATACATTAGAAGCTAATGATCTGGTACATTGATCAAGATGTTAACAACACTCGCATATAAATGAAATAGTGCAATGCAACTCTTACTCGAGCGCAAGCTTATATTTTATGTTATCTATAAAAATTACACTTAATTTCTTCTAGAATTGAAATAGTATAGTAAGTATATAGAAATATATACATAAGTTTCGCTTTAATATCAATTGGAACTTTTAAAATGAATACTACAGTATTTGAGTTTGTACTGTCCATAAAATTAATTTACTACCGAAAAAAATTTTTACAAATTCCACTCCCTTAGTGACAGGACTCACACAAGTTATTATATGGCCAACTACCATATTTATATATTGGTATTTGCTGCATCCAAACTACTACTTACATTCAAAAACGCTGAATAATATTTATTTTATACCAGATAAATCTATAAAATGTGAATAAAATTCGTGCACAATTTAAAACTATTCCTATGTTACATGTTTAATATGCAAAGGAATGTATTAAAGAAAGTGACGCACATTCATTATTTTGCATATTTTCATTTTCAAACAAATCTTATTATCCGTTGATGTTTTTCACAACATCGGGCGCGGCGAGACTCGTGCGCAAACGCGAGGCGCCGGAGAGTGAATTAGAGTAGATGTCAGCCCAGTGACTTACGACCGCGTGCTCAACGAACTGCGAGTGGGCATATATTATCTTCATTATATGCATGCTGCTTGTGCCGATGACTATGAATCAGTACCGATGAAGATTTGATGATTTGAAGAACATAACTTATTTATATTCTACTACCAGAAATACGGATGAATCGCCCAAAAAGATCAAAACCGGAGTGAGAAGGAGAAACAGATATAATTTTCTTTTACATTCATGTAAATGTTGATGAATTTCATTAAAATTTAATGAAACCGATATGTCGAAATATGTTATCATGCAATACCGACAGGACGTTATTTCTAAGTATTTATACTTACGAATAATTTTATTTTCTTGTACGACTAGAAAATTAATTTACATTAAAAGTTTTACAAGAAGTAAAATAAAACTCTCGTACACCGAATGGAAATAACGATGGGTCTTTATATAAATGACTTTCTCCTTTAAAATAACTTTGCAATAAAACCGAATCAGTAGTTTCTGAAAAATGTAGCACTGAAAATACACACCGCGGCAAACTTAGCACAAACTCAGGAGTTCCTCTCAAACTGCCAACACACTACCATTACACTTTCTTTGCTAATTTAGTCTCACAAAAAAGATTACAATTTGCAAAAAGTAATTCACGTGTATCTTAAATACATTTTATTTGTAATATAGAAAATTGTCAGAATGAATATAGTAATTTTTATATTTTTGCTCGTTATTTATAAACTTATGTATAGAATTTTTGTATACTATACAATGAACAATTTTATTTATGAACATGAATAATATGATTATTCTCGTCTAATGACAGAGTCATATAATTCTGAAGTAGCAATACACTCTTCTACGTGGGTCAATCTGAAAGTCTTTAGAAAATCAAAAATTTAACAAACTAGCATTATATTATTATTATTTTTTTAAAAAAGTGTCCGTTGAAATCAATACATCGCTACATTCGATGGAACCACTCAGGGAAACTCTTTGCCCACTCGCACTTAGGGGCCGTTTCATATGAAGTCACCGCTTTCTCGGTGTTCGTAAACCATTTTCCTCGAAGTTTGTCTTTTATTTAAGGAAAGAAATAAATATCGCATGCTACGATGTTGGGGCTGAAAGGCTTGTGTATGTCACAACTTTAACTTATCTTGAGCGCTGAACTTTCACTGAATTTCGACTTGGCCCAATACAATATGAGGTGAAAAACGTGCTAAGGGATGAATTCCAGTAGGGTGATTAAAATGTCATGTCGCTAGCCTCAACCTCAGGTCAAGCTGTGGACCTGCTGAAACACGAAAGCTGCCTTTGATCGCACGTTGGGCATCCACTGCACACAAAATGCAAAGTTCTACGGTAGATTGTGTAGTTATTTATCTGGGTTCTCGGTTGTTTGCTGTCGGACAGGCTTATGTAGCTAAGTCGCGGAAGGTCACTAAGTGGAATTCAAATAGAAGAACTTGAATGCTTAAAGTTAACATGGAAAGTACCGTGTATTAGTGTTGCGTTAGATGAAATGGAAAGGTTATGCGGACACGAATGATATAAACTTAAGTTCATCACCACACGTAAGATATTCTATAAGCGATTTCATTTCCTTTTTAAGATATTCTAAAAGTAAGACTTTAGGTTATAAATACTTTCATTATTGTTTTGAAACTAAAAATTTAGGAAATAAGTTGTAATTTAAAAAAAAAAACTAAAGAATAGCGTTTTAATAGCAAACCGCACTAAAAAATTAAAACTAATTTTTAATAATGAAGAGAGAAAAACTTAATATGTTAACGAAATAATTTAATTTGTAATAAAAAGCGCCGGGTGCAATTTTTTATATTTTTTCATAATAATTCTACTTTTATAAGTAATTACCAATAGAATACTAAATCGTATCATTTAATACAAGCACCCCACGCTATTTTTCTATAAATTTAGTTATTTTTTAATAAGTTAAGATTTACTCTCTTCATGAATAAACATTATTTTCAATTTTTACTTCGGTTTTTTACTAAAGCGATTTTTTTAGTTTTTTTAAACTATAATTTATTTCCTACAACAGTTGTTGCATAATTACTCGTCATTCCGAAGAAAAAGGCCCCGATATTTTTTTCTACACATCAACCTCGTTTTACTTTAGCTGACAACTCCTCTAAATGAAACAACCTCTAAGTAGACTGTCTTTTGTTTTCGAGATCGTAACAGTAAATCCAGCTTTTGTCACCTGTAACCAATTCAGTCACCACCGGCAAATATCTTGGGGCACCAATCAATACAATGGAGTTTTTGAGCGTCCGTCAAATTACGAGGTATCCACCGACTTCAAAGCTTCCTGACTGCTAAATATAAATGAAGGATTTTGTATACTCGAGTCGTACCCATGTTTAAGCTTGTCCAAATCTGCCGGTAGGTGACTCTTATGTCAGTCTCTATCATGAGCCGCACAGCACTGTAGTAGTGTTGTAGTCTTCGATACTCGCCACAGAAGAATGTCTCTCACGCGTATCATCAGTGAGATTAGTGCGAGGACGTTTAAACCAGTTATAAACAGTGGCAAGAGACGGTGCTTCATCATGATGGGCTAAACGAAATTTGTTATAACTTTCTTGTTGGCTTAAATGTCAACGAAAGTCATAGAGAATCATTACACGAAAATTTTCCCGCGTTCAATTCACGTCGACGTTACACAAACAATCGTCTTTTTGACGCCAATTTGTAAAAACAAATGACAGATAAATTGCAATATACAAAAGATTGGCAAAGAGTTCCATTTCTAAAATTCATATATGTTTTTTATCTTACAATTTCTATGTGGCCAGTTCTAAAAATTTTAATTGTCACCAATAAAACATTATAAAAAATAACAAACGCCCCAGTGCAATTCTTAAAGCTCTTCGTAACAAAGGATGTGGAAATAAAAGAAGAGATGCGGGATCTCCGTGGGGTTTTAAATACAAATATCGGGATACGAATTCTAAAGCAGAACCTGCTGTTCCGGTAAAACTACGGTAAAGCTGCTACAAATTTACATTTAACAGCTTCTCGCGACCTCAATCCAAAGGAGTACGCAGTAAGCTATTTATAAAAATAGCTTGTAACAAGCTTTAGGCTTAGACGAGTATTTCAATTACATTGGAGAGCATTGCACTTCGTAACTTAAATATGTAAATTAAATATTTCAAATTATTCCCAAAACCAATAATATTCAATATGAATTACATTGGTAATACAAAAATAATAAAATTAAACTCTCCACGAGTTATCGATTTTTATCGTATTTATGGATTACATCAATAAAGCTTGTAATAAATATTGTAAATAATTATTTTGCACAATGCCTTTATATTTTTCATATCACCATAGCGATAATTCACAATTTATAAATGACCCTCCAATTTTTGAAGTGTTTTATTTCTGTATTTAACCTGGTCTTATTAAAGGGCAAAGCATCAAAAATTGTATTTTACTGATATTTTCAATTATTTGAATAAAAAAGTTGGATTACCCGTAATCTTTAAAATTCCAAAGTAATTGACAGAAATAGATAACGAAGTGGACAATGGAACCGGACGAGCGCCTAATTTGTGCTTTCAAAGTTTGGCGCTTTGGCGTTTTCAAGTTTAAGTTTGTAATTAGGGTGTCCTTTGATCGGCTCCAAAGTTCCTGCTAAATTTTGAACTACCGAGTATACTGTCATTACAAGTATGAGACTCGTTATTTTAAATTGTAAAACTTTGCATTTCTACGTAGATTCAATCTAACTTTATTGTTCTGTATATAAGGTTAGAAAATGATTGTCCAATAAATATTATATTTTTAGAAACAATTGACCAAGTGCATGTTTATTTTCAATTCTATATTTTCGATAAAGATAAATTAATTGTCTACAAAGGTAAGTGTTCTGCAATCGAATTCCGTCTTGTGGTCGACAATATACAACCATAATAGGAATATAATTTAAAGCACGAATCTGTTTGTGCACAAAAACCTTCATTAATTATGTCTCTATATAAATTAAGGCACTGCTCTAAGTTCAACCGAGAATAAACGCAGCGCCTCTATTAAGATATCTTTAAGCCTTCTCTATTACAACTTACAACCAACCATAAGCGTCAATAGCGACGGCGCTCCACGCAAACGGGTGATATTATCTAAGCGAATTTATTAAGGCAGAAATTAAATTTACGCGGTCCATCACCGGCGGCGGCTTATGAGTCCGCCTCGAGTCACGACGCCGCCCAGGCGCCAGATCGCCGCCGGTGCAGGCGCTGTATTAAGGTCGGGATTAAGTCTAAAGTTATAATACCCATTTACAGCTTAACTGCCGTTGTCGAGTTATATGAGGGGTTCGGCCGGCGTCCGCGTTTTTCGTTTCGTGATACTGAATTATTTTAATTTTTGATTTGATTGTGCGATGACTAAATAAATTACAGAACGCAAATGTTCGAGTGAAATAATTTTGTTGCCATCATCGTCGATGAACGAGTTATACGGAGTTATAAGAAGTTAAACCAACCGACATTAACGATTAAGTCAGAAAAACAGAAATGAAAATATTGTAATATTTACAATACATAAAAGCATTATTAAGTTTATATTTTAATGAGCTGAAATCGGAGAGCTTTCAGAAAAGGATTTATTTACCTCAGTGAATCGAAAATACCAGGTGCGAATCTTAATGATTAGAGATCTGTCCTCTCTACCTCCGCTTCTTAAAAATACGTAGAAATAAGTTTATATTTCATTATTAATAATGTTACTGCATGAATAAATCAAAAATAAACTTCTCCATGAGTAATTCTAATACTTTTTGTTCATTAAACGCAGTTAAGTGGGAAATTAGCAGTTTAAACTTTTGAGTTGTATTACTTACTTAGCAATTTTTCGACATTATATTCAACGTGGCTAGTAGTTGTTAAGGTGACTCGTGAACTAATTGCTTTCTATCATACAATAAGCTTTGAACAAGGAGAAGAGGTGAATGTCTATTATTTATTTCAAAGATGTATGTTTTTTTATTTAAGAAAAAGTGCATTGACATCAATTAAAAAGAAAAAGCAATAAAGTGTATTTCGAATTGACTATTAGACACAAAGAACACCGGAGCTGTGCAATATTATATGATAGTGAATATAAAATTAGTCTTTTCAAACACCGTTTTACAGAAAAACAATACAAAAAAAATAGATGGTAAAGGATGATGAAGGCTTGTTATTCTTTATTATTTTATTTGATTTTGTTCTAGATCTTAACGATGTTCTAACTGATTCTTCTTTTACTTTTAATCGTCTCGGCTAGTCTGCTACATGTGTTTAAGATCTTCAATATCGGCTAAAAACCCTATTTTGATGTATTGCTACTAACGACGCAGCGACGCCACATTCTGTGACGACAAGCGCAGGGGCCGAGTTCCGTACGCTAAAATTGAGTTAAAAAAGGTCGCTCAATGCGTACTTCACTATTATTTACCCTTAAAAAGCATTTTATGGGCATGTTTTCACCGCTAAATTTGATCAGCACAGAAAAAAGTTGCGGACAACTTATTTAGGCCAATTTGTCAGCTCAGTGTGGCCACAATTAGCCTATTATTACGTAGCTAATACGTTGAGGTGGGCAAACACCAAATTAATAGTAATTTCTTTCACCGACGCCATCGACGAAAGCTATATTTACCATATTTTTTGCCCTTTATGGTTTTTGATAAGAGTCAGCCGGTCGGATTAATGTCGTTAAAGCCGGTATTTATTATGGGAAACCATACGTTAATCCATTTATATTATATTTCATGGAAAATCTCGAACAAAACAAGCAATCGGAGGCCGTACTGTTTTAAAGTTATTTATTTGCTAAATGACGCGTAATATTATTGTGTTTCTCTACAATTTATTACAACGAAACCAATCGCAGTTGAGTGAATAAGAGTATCATAAATCTCCGGTATCCTCTTTATTTTGAGCCCTTTCAATCTATGCATAGAAAAAGAAAAATACCAAATTTTTTTTTTTCGTTTTTACAAAACAACAATATAACTCTAGTTGTGGCTTTGAAAAATTTTAGAACCATTACGACTATAGAAGGTTATTGCATTATATAGGACAAAAAACATAGGTCTCGTTGTTATATAATATCAACACTGACACGTATTCGATTAGTGATTCTAACTAATAGAATATATTAACAATAACACATTTTGTTTATTCACCTGTAATGACAACATGTATACTATTATCTACTGTAATTAAATAGCTACTATTGATTGACGATTAAGTGAAGCTAGTGTTGTAAACCATCCGCGTTTTGCAGTTAAAACATAACATGTTGTTAAATAATATTTTTTGGTAATTTTTAAAAAACTGCTGGAGCTTTCTTATGAACGTAACAATCTCAGCTAAATTATTAGCATGAATAAGTATTCAAGTGTCACTCTTTTCTTATAAGGCAAATTCTATTACTTTTAAATAGTAGTAAAAATTTTCGTGCCGATTTTCATGTATCAAAACTGAATCTATTTCGATATTTCAAATCTTTCAGATTTTCTATTATTTTATTTCTTAGAATATCATTAATTATTGCTATATTAATCTATATTTATTTATCGTTAGGCATAGGGTCCGACATCTTAATAAGGGAACACTTATGTGACGTAAGGACTCCCACTCGTATATGAGTGCTCCCACTCGTGTGGTAGTCCACGACTCCCCTTACAGAGGTTACGGAAACGCGGGTCTATAGAGCTAGCTGTAGGACGCGTGTCTCACAAGTATTGGTCGCCCCTTCACACAGAAGATGCGGGGCCGACGTTTTCGCCCGACTACGACAAAACCAGAAAGAGGATAACGCGGTTAAGGCCCCTTCTTCCCAAGTGCAACCTACAACGGAGTAATAGATTTAAACAAGTAGTCATGTGCTTTTAGCTTAGTAAAAATCCAAGAAAGTGTGTCACAATGTACATCGTTTCTTCATGAGTTCATATTGAAGACGCCATCTCATGATAGGGTTCACTTTTGATTGAATAAAATAAATAATAATATAATTAAATTAATGTGAACTTTACATGTACGGAGAGTGTCTTAATACGTCGGCCTATAGTATTTTATTGAAATTTCGTTTTTTCGAATTTAGTATTATTTCAAAATTATAAATGTGGTATTGTATGATTTTTTAAGTTACAACTTTATTCTAGTATATGCTAACTATAGTACTAGTAAAGTAGTAATTAATAAAAAATCTACAGAACAAATTTGTGGCATATTAATTAAGAGCCAAATTTTAAGCATCATGGGCTTCATGAGCTTGCACGAAGCGACTGATGGATATTAGGGAAACGAGAGATATCTGCAAACGGCGCGTTACGAGGACATCTGTGGTCTTTTCTCACCCTTCTAAAAATAATCAGCGTTTTTAGAAAGTAATTAATAAACTGGTCTTTAGAAATACGCAAAAAAATATTGACCCTTTTGGTTATCTGAAGATTTAGGGAAATACTTGTATAACGATTAAGGTGATAGATAAATTTGAATATTCATTAAAGGACTCGTTGATACGACCTCTCAAACAGCAGTCACTGCTGCAGCTCAAAACAAGTCAGGACTAAGTTGAAAGAAAGTTTTGTAATTTACATCAAATTGAAGGTTATTTGAAGCCTTGATTCTCTTCTCATACATTCCATACGTTCTTGATATACCGTCATGAACGAAATCATAAAACTAACAAAAACCAATTTTTCTTTGAAAATCGCAATTAATAGATTTTTATTGTAATTTAAAATAAACATGTAAATTCTTCATCTTTTTCAAAAAAAAAAGAGGAATGCTCTTTTAGAATTAAACGATGTACAAACGCAAATTACAAACCAAAACTGATAAGATGTGAATACAATATAAGGCATTTTACTTGAAATTATTTGAAAGAGTTTATATTTCACAATAACGAGTCATTACATGTTAAATACAACTTCTATATTTTATTTTTACATCTTCTATTTATGACGTGGTATTCGTATACTACCATAATGTAAACTGATGGAACTTGCTCTTTTACTCATTGTAACATAATTTAACAAAAATGTCTATTGCGAGTACATTATACAATTACAATATTGAATGGTTATGAGCTATTTTGAGGTAATACATTTAATATTAATATGCTAATATCTAGTTATGTCTATTTTACAAAGACATAAGTATAAACTTCAAACTTCTTCTGCTTCATCATTATTGATCAAGTATTTTCTACAAACATCCAGGTTTTTGATATTTGAATTTAGCCTATTTTATGCAGACCAAATTGGTGACATTTTATGTCACCAATTTGGTCTGCATAAAATTGTGTAGGACTTTAATCAATGTGGTTTCTGCAATTCGCTTAGTTCTGTTGATGTCTCGTCTATCGACTTACATTCACGCTTTCCAGACGATCAAACCATCTCAACGTATCATATTCTACTCTATAGTCTAAACATCGTCTTACACACTGCATTGTTCTTTTGCACAGCTGGTTTCCGATATACTCTAATTCTTTTAAAACAGGAAAAGTTTTCAACATAGAAAGACAACATTAGGGTACAGATATCTGAATATTTTTCGTCTTATAATAATAAGTATTATTATTATGAGATAAAAAAGTAACGAACTCACGAAACAAACTTTCTTATCTCCTTTTCTTTAGAGTAAATTTCAACATGATTATTTGTGACAAACATCTGTATTGATAAACTTCATTCACACGGTGCACCATCTCAAGAAGTAAGGTGGGAGCGGGACATTTACTATAACTCTCTTGCTCTTTCTACTCTCAAGATGGAACGTGTACAGAAGTGTCCTTTATTAATATGAGCCTAAGATTATTATCATCATTCTCATGATGAAAAGCGTCTATGATAAAATGCCGTTTCTCTCGTCCGCAGTGCACGGCATGGACGTATGGGTGGAGCTGCGCGCGCCGCGCTACGTCATACACCGGAACAGCGCCGCGCTGCGGTGCGAGCACAACACCGACCCGGCCCTCATCTACAAGGTGGCCTACTTCAGGGGCGGGTCCAGGATACTGCAGTACGTGTGGGGGCGGGTGCCGCCCTACGAGCGCTACAACTTCACCGGCGCCGAGATCGATGTAAGTATGATGACCGGTACTATTAATGTTACTAGGAGTGATTATGTATCTGTAAACCATATATTTAGTTAGCTTGACTTCTAATTCTGTAATAATGCCGGTCGACCTTAGACCACATTTTTTAAGGATTGTCAAACTATTAACTTCTTTCTAATACTCGTACGTTTCAATGCGAACTAATTACTATACTATAAAATCGATTTCTGTCAATGTCATCCAAATTCACATTTATATAAATAAATGTTACTTTATTTCAAACAATAACAACATGTATCAATCAAATGTTTACTGTCACTTTTATTGCGGCCGGAATCGTAAATTCTATTTTATAGGTAACGTAAGCTATTAAAAACAAGTATGTCTCAAATCAAAATTTAATACAGTTAATTTTTAATACTTCACTGATAGATAAAGATAATTCACTAATAGATAAGATAACCTGTAATAAAAAAACTTCAATTAATAGAAGCTTTAACACTAAACTGAACCACGGTAGTAGTAGTAGTAGGGTTACAGGTAAATTATTTCATTAAACTTAGAGATATTTCTTGCAATTGACACTATATTTGAAATCTTCGATAAAGTTATCTTTTCGATAAACATTTTTATTTTCTTAAAGTAGACAAATAGTAACACAACACATAATACAATATCTTGGAGGAATTGTATTATAGCATTCGTGTATTCTATAAAAGTACTAATTTTGTCAAATGAGTAGATACTTTTGTGTTGAGATCATAACCCGTAGACGAGGTCTGCATAATTAAACCTTGACGACATAAGCGACAGAAAATAATGCTCATTTTTTCAGACAATATCTTTTATATTTTCTATGGAAGTTTTTGTCTATGGAAACGGCTTATGACAAGACACTTGCCTGCAACATGCATTAACATGCAGTATGCAACCCACCGCTGACCCTCGAATCTGTTGTTCCACTATGAATCCCTATCAAAAAAATGAATATTGATCGAGAGGATTAACAGATATCGAACACCTAAGCTAGTGTTGTTTATTTATCTTAGTCTGCAAATCGTTATATTGTATGTACGTTTCATGTCAACTAAGTATATCGTCAGGAAAATGCAGACGGTTACGACCACCAGGGAATAAGAAGTGTTAAAAACAACCGACAAATGCGAACCCAACGTCCTCCTGTGACAAGCAATCATTGGATTGCATTGTCTTTACTAATCTGGGTTTTTAATTGAAACGTCGTAATTTCAAATGTTGTGGAGTTCAATACAATTACATTTCTCACTGTTTGGTCATCCCATCGAGATCTTGTTTGCGTATAATATTAAGTAAGGCGCTTCAAAAATATATACCTAAACGTCATTAGCGTATGTATATGTATATGTGGATATTTTTAAATGAATCAAAAATAACATAATAAAATGTTAAAATCAAAAAGCTTTTTAATTCTAAGTTCGAAAAAATAATAATGGTACTTGTTTTTTTCTGATCTCACTATTTCAGAGCCTACTCTTTCTTTACATAATCGATCCCATCTTTTCAAACGACTGTTTTTCATAATATTCAAACCGACCTTCCACTAAATTAAGCACCGATACTATACAATACGATACAAAAATAATCAAAACCATTACAAAACTGTGGCTGCCTCTTAAATATTTAACGGGGATGTTCTAAAGCGGAGTATCAAGGCTTCTGCGTAATTAGCCACCATTAAATCATTTCATAATTTGATCGCGTCCATGAATCGATCTTGTTCACGAACACAGTTTCGAAGCTGTTTCAAAATAATTCATTTGAGTCGTAATAAGGACATTTTAGAAGGATCTAAAATAATAGCACATAGCGTAATTAATTTTAATGTCGAAGTAAGCAATTAATAAAATTGGAAAAGATATGATTAGATAAAAATCTATTTATTATCGGATATTTAGGCTCCCTACAAAATCTTAGATAGACGACAACTGGGTCTTCAAGAAAAGAGCGTGCTCTTTTTTAAAAGGCTCACAACATACTACAGATTTCAGGAACTAACAGCATTCTGTGGTTGCGGGTGCAAATGGCCGACGGTGACCATCTGCTTCCCAATGGTCGGCATGATCGTTTGCCACTTATAAATCCTACAAAAAAAAACACATGTTGTTGTATCAGGTTTCAATAATTCCACAGCTATGAATGTCCTCTCACAATCTTTTTCAATCAGATAAAAGAGCATGAAACTTAAACCGTTCGCGTTAGCCTCTTACGGGCTGCAGGCTACTGACTATACATCATTATCACCAAAAGTGATGACAACGTCCGAAGTTAACCACTTAACTCTGAGGATACGATCAAGTGGTGTAATTCGACATAACTTGAAGACTGTGCGGAATGTCCTTGAAAAATAGATGAAGTATCGGTGATGTCAGAAAGCGGAATGGTTTGAAAGAAAATGTAGACTAGAAAAAAAAATATGTTGCCCTGGTTTGATCATCGGGAAGGGATGAATGAAGGCAGACTGACAAAATAGGGCGAAAACGTGTGATGAAAAAGTCGGCAAGAATCGCCCTAAGCGATCCTTTGCAGATCAAATTGGTGGTATAGTAAAATTGTACCAAATGTTAGGCACCCCTAAATCGACGAGCTTGCATAAAATATTGATGGATATCAGTGAAGCAAAAGAGATGTACAAAGTTGGTATACGGAAAATTATAGTGTCTGCCGATTCTTCTGGGAAAGAGCCGTGCGACCAGGTAGAGATAAATCAGCATCGTTCCTGAGCCTATATTATTGAATATATATTTATATTATTATGTGAATGTTCGTTAAAATCTTAATAATTGATTAAAAATTTTTTTTTGGAAACACATCCATGCTGAGTTCATGGATTAATTATTTATGTCATTTTGTTGCAATGGCGGTCAATTGAACTTAAAAACAAATTTACGAAAAATAACTGCATAACGAAAATTTGTAGAACTTACGTCATCAAATTATTACATCAGTACCACTGACAAAGTGGTACTGATGTAATAATTTGTTTTACTTTGTTTTATTTTTGCGTGAACCATTATTATCTTTCAGTGTTATTTGTCAATTATTGTCAATGCGTATATAACTAACACGTCCTATAAATCGGGCGCCATTCGAAATATACCTTCATTTTTTTTTTTTATCCAGCGCGTGTGCGTAAATAAGGTTTATCGCCCTTAACTTCAAATGTACCACGCATTTACTTTAACGCTTGACGTATAACATCTGTGGTGTTGTTGGCGCATACAATGAAGGTAGAAGGAAAAAGTTAAGTTGGAAGACGAATGAAGATAATAATGAGAGAATTTGTGAAATAATGGTTTTAAATGTTGTTTCTCTTTATGTAATATATATAGTTACGTTTTAAAGACGTAATATAATAAATTAAAACAATTTTGCTTAACAAAATTAATCTACTTCTATATCAACTCAATTTTCCTTTTTATTTCACTTGTCTTTAAAGCATGGTGTTTAATAATAAACATAGACATCAAAAATATGTACCTAATATTACACTTATAAGTTTTAACACTTATATAAACATTTTATCTAATCTCTTATTAGTTTATTTATTTGGAACACCAAAAATAGGTACACCGGATATACATAACTTTACGTTTCTTACAATTAAGTACTAAATATGCTAAATGTCCTATTAACAATAGGTATTCATAACTTTCAAAAAAAGACATACAGAACATAAAACAAGTGAAACATTATAGAAATACGAATGAGATTGATGATAATAGATCGAGATCACTATTTTCACATTTTGTTCGTTATAGACTTTTTGAATAAATTGAGATTTTCACCAAAAATATCTACAACTGGATTAGTGTGAAATTCGTCACAATGTTTCATCATTTTGTTTAACGGCGAGTTCGAAATTTAGTTTGTTTCACCAGATTTAATAATGAAGGGCACATATCTACCAGGTCGGGAAGTTTTTTTTGGGACTTTTGAACCAACCTTGCTCATAGGTTAGGAAAATCAATAAAATTAGTCAGTAATTTATATAGAAAAATGTCACCCAGTAGCTTACGACGGTCAATGAAAGAGTTGATTTTAAAATGATGAAGTCGGTCACAATAATTTGGTAACTGTTGCACCACACCACAACTGTACGCAAGGTGCCGAAGAAATATTCTTTGCAATCTTTCGATTCTATTAATGTAGCATTTGTACGTTGGGTTCCAACCTGGCCACAATATGCTAGCTTCCTGCGCACTGGAGAGTTAAACAGAGATATTTCTATTTTTGGATTCCTAGACACTTTGCAATTGCGAATTACGAATTTCAAAATTTCCAAGCTATTATCCACTAAGGTGTCAATATACTTATCAAATCTAAGACGTGTGTCGATAATAATTCCTAGGTCGTGGATATTGTCAACTTATTTGAGCGTAATCCGTCCAATACAATAAATAAATGAATCGGATGTTCGATTTCTTGTAAATTTTAAGCAATAACATTTATCTGCAATGAAAATCATTTTATTATTTTTGCTCCATTTGATAAGTCTGACCAAGTCCTCTTGTGAAAACTTTCAATGTTTCTTAGAGTTTATTTCTTTAGCTACTTTCAAACCATCAGCAAAAAGATAGTAGGCACTATTTTGAAAACATGCAGTCATATCATTTATAACTATAGTGAATGAAACAGGTCCCAAAATAGGTCCCTGCGAAACTTCTGAAGTGGCCAGGAATATGTCAGATGAGAACCCGTTCACAACTATATAAAAACTACGATTTTGAAGATAATATTCATACCATTTCAATAAATCCCTAAAAATACCGTATTTAAATAATTTTTTTAACAGTATTTGATCATTGTCCACCTGTCAAAAACAGAATCGTCAAGACTTTGTTAAACTCCTTACTGAAGTCTGTATATACCATATGTATTGGTATTCAGGCATCAACTTTATCATGTTATCCCTAAGTAATTTTTGACACTTCTTTATTACTAAAAAAAGGCAACTCCTTTAGCATTTTCGTGGAGAAAAGAGCATGGAAACAACCAAAAATTAGGTGATAACCGCCGTCGAAAGACATGTTACTCCAGAGGAATCACCAGAACTTTGATAGAATTACAATATCTAATTGAATCGGGAATGGACCTCCAGAACTCTTTCGCACTGGACGTAACACAACAGTGGAAGCTGCTACTTCACGTCTGTCTGTATTCTCTAAGTGAGGTATTTCACTGGTCGAGCTGACCCCTCTCATGCTGCAGCCAAATTGGCCATAGCAAGTGCTTACCAAATTCAAATTGAAGTTAGAAAATCGAATTGACAATAAGTATTTTAGTGATCATTACTTTTAGCCCAGGCCGCGTAGGCATTTTTCCTTTTATTTCTGCAATTTCTTCGTCGTTTTCTTAAAGCCGGATTATACAAAACTGATATGTACCTATCTTTAATTATTACAATTACGATTTATCATTAGCTGAAGAAAAATTATTGAATCCACAGTATCTATGATTGTAAAACTATTAGTCATCAAAAGCACCTAGCAGCTTACAAACTTTCTCGTTTATATATTAATCAGGACACTTAAGGCACTTCTAAGTTTCTAACAAAAACCCCACCTTTATTCGTACATGGTTGTTCTAGTTGGAGAAGGCCAGCCCGACGTCAATCATCCTAGACCGGATGGACTTCACGGCGTCGGGCGCGTACGCCTGCGAGGTGGCGCTGGAGACACCACTCTACTCCAAGGTCTCGAAGGTGCACGAGATCACAGTAATAAGTGAGTATTCTCGTAGCGCTTTTTTAAGTTGTAAAATTGATTGTGTTATTTGCACATTGATAAAGTTGTCACTAATTTTCTGACAACATCCACGGCACCCATTGCTATACTCTGCAAGGCACTGAGCGAGTAATTGAATTTAATTTTAATTGAAATTGCATTGGTTGATTCGCCAGTGGTGAGAATCGAGGCGGTACCTTGTTCTTCAAAGGCGACGTTTTCAACCATTGAATCCCCTTCGCGATTAAGACCATAATTTGGTAATACATTAATTTGACGTGTCTTTAATGATTCAGTCGATGCAAGAGCCATGTAAGCGCCTTAAAATTATATCTTTACCACTTCATTATAGGACATCGAAATTTCTTTATTGCCAAAATAAATAATATTGCTTAAGTAAACACTGTAGGATTGAGATGTCATCTATCTCGATCGTACTTTATTTTATTTTTGGTATAATATGAATTGCTGTATATACACCAATATACACACGAAATACAAAGACATCATCAAAAGTGACAGCACATTTTGACGCTTGTGAGTACATGTCGGCCTTTTTCAAATTGTTAATAATCATTCTGATCTTTAAAAAAATACTTTTTCTTAGATAATAGGCGAAATTAGCGCATATCTATTATTTTCCTCGTGATTTTCATTAAATATCACCACATCACCAAAGTATGATGACTTATTGCTTGAAATGGGACTCCTAACATAAAAGGTGCCCTTTATTCGTCATACTCGGCACGTTGGTCCACCATCGCAATAACTAAATCTGGCGCACCATTGTTCAGAATATTGTTCAGAATATTTTGTTGTATCAAGAATATCATGACTATTTCAAGAGGTGTAATGCTGTAGTTCTGACTGGGAATGTGGTTGTAAAGCATGGGAATAGATTTTGTTAGTAACAAATTAAACCAAACGACTCTTGATGCATCTATAACCTATTTTGCTAACAATTTAACAAAAACTTAAGTAATCGCCAGTTTTAAAAGAGCGTTTCTTTTTTTGTACAAAATAACCTTGATATGTTTCTTTACAAATTGATTAATTGAAGAGCACACTTTTCTGTTTATATATCTGTTTCTATGTTAAATCCGTATTCCCTTTGATTTCCTTCTTTTTCCTATACAAAGAACATTACTGGATTCCAACAATGGTTAGTTACTGTTTTTTTTATTGAAGTTAGTCGAAGAAGTTAGTCAGAAGAGCACGTGACAACAATCCAAACCAATGAAGAATTTTTCTCAAACCAGAGACTGGTTTTCTCTTTATTTTTTCTCTCTACTGAGTTTAAATTTATATTGTAAGATGGAAAAGGTTATACTTTTTGCAATACCAGACCAATAAACTATGGATCATAACCAGTATTAAACTTTTGTGTGATCGACAATCTTTTTTCTGGTTTTATTTTGACGTTCTGTATACAATCTGTTTTCAACATGTATAATAATGACATTCCTTAGATAAACTAAAGATATACGTGCACAAAAAAAAGTTCGAACAATAAAAGTTACCAGAAGTAACCAGTAAGTAAGAAGTTACCAGAACAATAAAAATGCGCATAATTTGAGGTGAGCACCCAAACTCGCAATAAATAACACCAAAGACGTATTTTAAATAAAATTATATTTGTACTGAGATTTTATTTTTAAGGAGTTCGTTTAAACTTTGAACTGAATTTCTTATATTAAAATCATTAAATAATTTTACCAACTAATTTAGTTAGTCCATTTACTTGAGAATGACAGATTGAAAGAAACTTCTGAACGATTTACTCTAACTACTTGACTTCGAGTAATTTGTAGAATCAAATAAGGAGTTCTAATTACGTTATTACAATTTATACTAATTTATTTAATATGCATATATTATATTATCCATCAAATTTATTTTGACTTAGTTATTCACATTTATAATAAATTATAAATAACAAATTACTAAAAGATCAAAATTTACTCGTGAAAAAGGAGTGAAAAGTTTAATGTAACAATATAATAAATTTTACGTGTAGAATATGTACCTACTTGACATATATTTTCAAATTTCCAAATAGCTTATCTTTTAAAAATGTTGTCAGTATTTTTTATAACAATAACAAAATCTATGTGTTCTATAAAGTCAACACGAAACGAAGAAATAGTGTAGATTTTGAGTTAGTCAAAGCACAGTCTAATTTCGTTAAAAATCGGATGCGTGTGAATCTTACCACCTGATCAGTCGATCGGCTGACGTAGAGACACCTCCTACAGATTCTTCTCACTCTTTCGTAGATACCATTCATTGTTTAAAAATGATAACGAGCGATGGCGACGGGTGATTATTTCTTTGGTATCAGATCACGAAAGTATCAGACTCGAATCTTCATCACAAGCGAATTCATTACCAACTAGCTGGTCTGGCGAACATTGTTCTGCCCTTTCATGTGGGTGGCTTTCCGCATGGGAAAGCCATTCAATATCCATTCCGCCACATCGCCGGCATGGATAAAGAATAAATTCCTTCACCTTTTCTATTGATCGATGTCAATTTTAATTCCATTCGTTTTCGATTTCGATTACGCTTACATTTTTAATTCTTACCCCGTCCCTACATTCGTTTTCGACCCCACTCCCATTCTCAATTCTGTTTCCCGTTTCGCTTTCGATTCGGATTCCACTGCTAGTCGCAGTTGAGATTTAAACGAAGCCGGAGGCAAATGTTAATATCGAAATAAAATATGAGCTAATTACTTAGAGATAGTGTAGCTTTCTATAAATTAAAGAATTATTGATATCTTCTCAGAAACTGGTGGATGAAGCCGGAGATAAATGTTGGCAATGTAATTTATTTAACAACAGTGAAAAAATTTTCAGAGATTTCAAAAGTTCAGAAGTTTAGTTTAGTACTACAAAAACGAGGATAAAACCGAGGAAGAACGCTAATTGATTTTAAAAACCTTTCTCAGTGTGTGCAAAAATATCACCACATTTTCACTGTAATCGGATTAAAGATTTCGACAGCCATAAAGGACAAACAGGCAAACATAAATTTTTATATATTTTAATTCTTTAATTTTTTATATCGATCGCTATCAATCTCTATTCCCATCTCACTCATATTTTCGAACCAAAAAAAATAACATGTATAGATTGTTCAAATCGTAGGTTACGACAATAGAATGAATAAAATATTTTAGAAGAAAGCACTTGAAATTTTTCCAGAATTATCAAATTTTGCATGAATTTTTCCAGTTTCTCTCTTTGTAAGAACCTTCCTCTGTCTTCAATGAATATTTAAAAAACTAGCCTTTATCTAACCGTTCTCGAGTATCGTGCTTAGCTACATATTTAGCGATTAATTTTTATTTATGTAGATTCGTTTTTCGAGACCAATTTAACCATTCGTTTCGATCCTCAGAGAGCACTTCAAATTATGCCTAGCTAACGTGAATGACTTTAAGCTTAAGGCCCTTAGTCCCAAATATAAACATTGTGAGAGGGCACGAGGGAAGAGGGAACGTGATTAAACAGATAATAAGTACGATTTTACTTTTATAGATTATGATTCTATTTTCGGTTTAAGAACGAAATATCAGGAAAAGCTGACGGCCACCAAAAAGTAGATGGTCATCACCGCCAGCAGTCCCGGAAGAGTTACCAGTGCCTTACTGACCTATTCAATAGGAACAAGATATCTTATGGTGGAGAAGCCAGTCGATGAAGAAACACCGGAACTCTAACTCACTGGACGTTATGCTACATAAGCTGTTAATTCACACTTGTATTCTGTAAGAGTATAGTATCTCACCGGTCGGGCCTTAATACTTTAAATACAGACACCTGGATAGCTTGGTCTGATTTCCAACTATAATACAGTTCAATAAGCATTGTTCCAACATCGATTTATTTTTTTAATTCTAAAACTACATTTTGTTTCATAACAGTGCCGCAAAAACACGCACCAAAGATAAAGATTAAAAATCGTCGAATATGGTCACGGGACACCCTGGAAGCCGTGTGCCATAGTGCGCCCGCGCACCCTGCGCCGCATCTTACCTGGTTCATCAACAACACCAAGGTAACTATTAATCGCAACGCGCCGCATCTTTAGTCAATTATCTGTCGAATTAGAAATGCATTAAACATAAAGAAGATTAACAAAAATTCTTATTCTTTGAAACATGTCGAAATACATAGTCACTATAAAACCTATTTAATCAAGAGAAAGCCGTGAAGCCTTAAAATTAAAACCACGAATTTGTACGAAAAAAATTACGTACTAACGATAGAATTTTCACCCGCACTACCAAACTAGGTCGTTTTAATAGCGGCCTAAACGCTGTAACTATCAAAAATTCAAACATTACGTAGCCGATACGGGGCATGTTTTGTTCATTGTTGTCGATACATTTTTTTTCCTCTAGCAGAATGGACACGCCCATTGTCACGATAATATCACTCGCGGTCATTAGTCCTTAGCATTGCTCCACCACGATTGCTATTTGATTGCTGTCCTCGATATTGTGACCGATTTGGTGAAGTGGCTACGTCGATTGTTTTAAGAAAGGAGGAGGGCGAAACCGTTACTATAATTAGGGTTCAGTAGGCGTACTCGTAGAATTCACGACAGGTAAGTATCGATTGGCTTTGTTTAATGATATGCGTACTATACAAAGACTTCGCTCGGCACTGCGTACTAATTTTGGAAGATGATAAAACACAGAGGTTGGCTTTTCTATATAAAATTGGACCTGTCGTACGAAATTGACCTGTTTTCGTAGGAAGCTAGGAACAGCTGCGCGATCAACCTCGCGTCACTCTCTTTGGTAAGCGTGTGGGCTA
This sequence comes from Eumeta japonica, assembly GCA_005406025.1. Lineage (NCBI taxonomy): Eukaryota > Metazoa > Arthropoda > Insecta > Lepidoptera > Psychidae > Eumeta > Eumeta japonica. Next base: position 139,974 of record BGZK01001215.1, read on the forward strand.
TTATTGTGATGGAGTTGGTAACATCTGGCCATCGGTAGAAATTGCCCATGACGTCTTTATCTTTCTTTTTCCATAAAAAATTTTTGATTCCAATTCCATAGTTGGAAATTTTTGACCTACGAAGTAAAGATATTTTCCTATCTTTTTCACATATTTATCTGTTAGTCTGAAACTGTTACTGTGCCAATACAGACAAACAAAGAGACAAACATGAAGGATTCGGGGATAGTTCCGCTTCGACAGTAGAACAGGTGACGAAGTATGGCAACTCAAACAGCGGGTTGTATCAAAACCCTTACGCAATCGTAAAATCGTAAACTTATAAAAGAATAATGCACATCATACAATTTGACAAATTACTATGAATTACTTGCACCTTTTTAATACATATAATATATAAAGTAAGGTATTATCATATCGTTCGTAATTATTTCAGGTATTTTATCAAAAGACTTTTCAATCATTATACTTCGAATTATTAATTTTCAGGAACGGCATAACTTTCACCTCTAACGTATCGAATTTCGAAGCTTGATTTACAGTCTCGTTACCGTATTATTTGATACTTTAATTATTAATGATTATAAAATTATATTAACTGTATATTAATATATTATGTTGACCCGACCATGATCTATAAAAATACATTCATAGCATTCGGACCATCACCTGTAATTGTGGAATTTATATTTAACGTAAATATGAGTAGTATTTGTATGCTACGTGTACCGCGAGAGACATCCCCAGGCCACGCCACATAAACTTGCAGCGCAATAGCCGCCAGCGCCGGACCGAAGGCTCGTGGGGCGGCGCCCGGCGTGCCGCGCGCGCCGCTCTAATAACGGTGTACTTAGAAATGCACGATCCTTAGGAATCCTCAAGTTTTTATGCGGCGGTAACATTCTCGTTGATTTATATTTCACTATCTATTTGAAATTAAAACGGTAAATACTGTTTCGACAAAAAAGACCTTTTTAATATTCCTTAGAGTTTTATTATTTTATAAAAATCTGAAACACTCATCGCCGAAATACCATTTAAAGATTTCCGCTTACTTACTTTGTGTATCATATAAAGGAATGAGTGGTTATTAAATTGGAACGGGGAATAGAAATTAAGAAACCGGAATCCGAAACACAAACTGCCAGAATAATAAACGGATTTCCTTACTTTTTAGGCACAAAATGAATACATTCGCTTTTTTATAGTTCATGTACTAAGAAGCACTAGCTTTAAACTAGAAAAGTTTAGTATGCTATGAGCGTCGGTACGGCGCTTTAACCAGCTTGGGACGTTCCGGATAACTTAAGCTAGTAGAGTTAAGTCACAGCCGTGTTGTTCGAGTTGGTGTGCAACTAAGTATCTGTCTTGTAAACACAATAAATATCTTTCCTATTAGATCATTAAATATCGTTACACCAAAGCGGACCCATCATCTGTCATCATCAGACTATCGTCATCATATTTCGGATCAATTTAATCGTTTGTTATAAATCATAGATTTCATTCTAGTTTTTTAACAAATCTTTCAGTGTTTTTTTTAACTCAAAATATCAATTATACAATCAGCCATGTAGTACACATAAAAATATTCACTTGTCAGAGTACTGAAGCCAAAACATTGACGTTTGACAAAGAATTGCATATTAATTTATATCATACACACCAACTTACACTTACCCTCTCACACAGTCATGTACAATTAAGTCTACGAACCGACCATTTTTCGACCAGGTGGACGAGCGATTCACGACCCCGCACGGCATAAGCAAAGCGCGCCATCACCACGGAGTGACCCTGGCCACCTCCAACTGCTCCCTTCATTACCCCCTCGGCCTACTCCGTTTGCTGCCGAATCAGACGCTGGAACTCAGCTGCGTGGCCACCATACCCAGTTACGTGACTATCTCGGAAGATTTCGCCGATGTCCAGAAAAACACGGTTATTGGTGAGTGGTTTCTCTGAAGAACCGACATTGACTTGCATATATTTGCCTAGTGTAAATCTCATATTAATAAATATTGTTCGTGCTAAATGGTAAATACCAAATACGTAAATTGTCAATATTTACTACATAAGTCAATTTTAAATGCATGATGGCATTCATTGAGGTAATTTTTTAAGTGTAACCTATGTTTACTTTTATATCAAGTGAAAAATGTGGCAATTCAAAATAATGAATAATTCAGAACGTGTTTGAAATCAACACCAAATTCTAAAATAAAACAGAAGCTTATATCAATTCGACGCGTACAAAGTCAATAACAACATTAGTACGAAATAAGTATCACACGATTGTCAAATTATAGCGATGATGTAATTGATCTTGAGGGAACTAGAAAATGAAAGCGCCAATACAATACTGAAAGGTAATAGTGTACGGTTATAAAGTGCACTTACATACGCAAGCATGACTCGAACGTAACATTGGAATAAAACAATATAGAGTTATTTTAAGTGATTAACGGTAACTCTTTATTATTTAAATATCGATTCAAAACCGTTTGCTCTCTAAATTACTGATTGTTTTTTATATTCCAATTTTTTCCTTATGTATCATTTTAACTTAAGATGTGATGCGGGAAGAAAAATAAAATAGGTTAAAAGGGCGATGGACAGAATAAATTAAATAAAAAGAGCAATGGCGAAATCATTTTAATTAGAAAAAAAATAAATACCAAATATATTCTTAAAAGTTGTCACATTAAAATATCTTTTTCTGCAGAAACAGTTTTTTAAGCGAATGGAGGAAATTAATGCTAATTGTACTTATAACCATTAAAGTGAAACTTCTAGCGTCAGCTGTCAACAATTAAAAAACAAAATCGAGATAATTCTGTGTCAGACGCTCGCCGGCGCTTTATATTCATTGCAGCATTTAGGCCACCGCTGACGCTTGATTCTGTGAAACCTAATCAAGTGTTAATATTTTATTCACCTTAATAATTATTATTAATATTAATTCGTCAATTAGTTAAATATAATTTCTACGTACGCTTCGTGCCAAATCAGTTTATCTTCAGGAATAATCACAATTACAAACGTGCCAGTAATATCAAAATACCTAAATAGATGTGTCCTCAATGACCTTGAATGACATACGTTCTTACAGTACGTCTAATTCGAATATTCTTGCATTGTTCGTTGTGTTTTCTGATTGATTTCTTTTTAAATACTTCAAACCAGAATAATTATTTAGAATTCTCTTCTGAAATCAATTTTGAAATACTTTAACTTTTCATCAATGAAAAAAAATTTTTATACTCTACCTGAACAATTATTTTGAATTATCATGATCATCGTTATCGTTCGCTCAACTTTAACCTGTCATAATGACTGAAAGGGACAATTTCCGATAAACCGAAGGGAGCGTAATTATAATAGGGAAGTGTAGGTTCTAGTCTGGATTATAAAAGATAGGAGTATAGAGGCAGCCGCTATTCGGGTAACTTTTAGCCAGAAACTGGAAAGGGACAGTATATTATGTCAGAAACATAGCGAGAATGCGTAAGTTTCTTCCGTTTATTTTCCATTTTTTGTTTTCTTTGCTTTGTGCAGGTTTTCAGCGCCCATTCCTGCTTGTTAGAAGAGTTCAACCGCAGCCTTTTTAATCTATACTTTGCTTTGTGCTAATGTAGTCTATTCTTCGTAGTTTCTATTGCGATATTGCGTTTCTAGTCTGAGTGAGTCTCTTGAGTATGAGCAGATTTCTGTTGGAGTAGTTCTTAAAGAAGAGTCAAGTTGTTGCTGTTGCGCTATTTTTTTAAAAGAACTCCTTCTTTCCTAATCTCTTTCTTTCGTTGATCTTCCATTCTACATTTTCTTTATTCGATGCAGACTTTCGGTGTCCATTTCTGCATCTTGGTTAAAGTTCATTAACAGTATTTTTAATTTCTGTTTTGCTCTATGCCAGCTATTGTATTTCCTTTTTTTTTATTGCTGTTGTAGTTTAATTTTTCTGTGTAATTAGAGCGATCAACTTTTTTTCTGCTATAGCAAACGTTAAAATCTTGTTAATTAGATGGTGTTGAGCTCTTCTTTAAAGCGATTCTACGTTTCTATTCCCTTTCATATACTTTTCGTTTCCTTTGCTCGGTGCAGTTTTCAGTGTCCGTTTCTGAGATTTGATAAAGTTCACCTGTATTCTTTAAAATTTGTACTTCTTTCTGTGCTAATATGATCCATTTTTTGGTTCCTGCGATAGGAGCTGTCTCCTGTTCATCCTGAGTGTAACTAGCTTTTCGTTGTAGTAGATCTTAATGCAGAGTCAATAAGGTGGTGTCTTTCCCTTTTTAAAAGAAATCTCTCTTCCCTAGCTTCTTTCTTCCGTCAATCTTTCATTTTTCATTCATGAACCGTTATTTTCAATTTTCTATCAAAATTAATTTTGAAATTCTTTTACTATCAATCAATGAAAAAAATATTAAGTTCAATTTTGGTCTATTAACGTATATGGGATCTCGCACTCTCTCTGTGTAATTTATATAATTATTTGTTATTGAAAAACTAAGCTTGGCGAATAAAGTTGGCGTTGATTGCATGCTCCATAAAACAAAGTCTTCAATCGTGGTCTGCCTACTACTTGTTAAAGTCAAGCAATTTTCTCAATTTACATAGCCCTTATTATATTCATATTGCACTTTTAGAATAGCATATTTATAAAGAAAACCAACGGCATTATCATAATTAATATTTTAAGAACATTTAGAACCTTTTCCACTACTTTTTTTAAACTCACTTTTAACAAAATGTCGCTATTAAAAATTATTTTGCGCTCCACGTCTTTCTTTTAACGGGTTTTAGCCCTAAAAACGTTTATAAATAGCCAATTAATTGGTGGTTAAAATAAATAGAAAACTAATACTTGCTTAGGTGTTCGATATCTGTCAATCCTCTTGAATCAATGTTCAATTCGTTGAATGAGGATTTTTAGTGATACAATAGATTCGAGGATCAACGGTGGGTTGCATACTGCATGTAACCGCATGTCGCAGATAAGCGTCTAAAATTCTGTGCATGCATCTGTTGATTAATATAGTTATCAGTTGTATCAGTATTAATTTGTCACTCAACTTTCTATATAGTCTAGAATTTTAAATCTTTTGGAAATATTATTTTTTTAATAAATTTTTTAGAAATAAAATCTTAATTCAATTTACATTCGTATAGCAATTCATATCTATTAGACTTGAAATTTAGGTAAAATAAAGTATAGAAGTTTGCCATTGTTGTTTTCTCCTATATCTAAAATTCAGACTAGTATTAGAAAGGAAATAATTATTTCCTTTAAAATTACATTTAACAATGATACGATATAATTACATTAGTGATTTGGACAAGTCACAATTCGCATTAACACATGGGAAAATTTTCAGTAAACGTGGTGAGGAGAGAACCGACACCGACCCAGCTGCCGGTCAAGATTGTACATCTAGAAGAAACGGATTCCTCTGTCAAACAACATCGAGCTATCTTCGTCCTGTTACTGTTCACGTCTGTTCTCCATAGCGTATTATTCTGAAAACTATCATGAAACTGTAATAGAAAACGTAACCATTGAGCTTCTATGTCGATGTATATCTTGAAGTCATGTACTCGTCATAAAAAAATGAACTAGGTTGTACGGAGGGGAAATGTGTTGATAGTACGGTTGTCTATTGAAAATTTTTGCCATTAGCTCATAGGGATTAAATATTGAAAATTAAATGAGAGATAATTTATTTATGATAGCGTAATTTGGAAAATTTGCAATTTATGCAGCGTTAATCTCTTGAGGAATAATGGAAGGATCGTCAAGTTTGCATTATTTTATTTGTATATTGAAAAAATTAAATAAACAAAACCATGTTTCTTTTGTATAAATGTTTCAATGTGTCGTCTACTTATGCGATTCTTAATCACATACACTCTGTGAACCGCACAATACCCCGTATCGAATACAGACAAAAGGAAAAAAATAATTTTCTCTTCTACTTTCTAAACGATGTCGAGTTAATCTAAATTCATTTAAGCTTTATTACTTTGCGATGTTTTGTAAAAAAATACTTGTATACTAATTACAGTATGAAAGTGTTTTTTAATAGAAATTACAGTATAGATCGTATCGTGGTCATCGTTATATCGTCAAAACTTACAGTAACTTTTCTGCACTCAACGTCTTCAGCAGTGGGCTCTAGATGTTCAGTTTTGACTATTTTATCTTTTAGAGCTATTTGCCCATGTGACTCATTTTCTGTACTACGTAGGTTGTGACGCTATTTAAACATTTTCTTTTAAATGATAAATTTGATTCACCGAATTAATTTTCTTCCCTGTGATGAAATTTTTCTATTTTCAAAATGAGGGTGTAGATTTTACCACAGCTTTTTTTTACATTTAAAAAAAATGGTATAAATTAATCCATTCAATTTTATTGCGTTACGGACTCAACTTCAAACTTTTGTTTGAATTCGCGATAATCCTACCATTATTCCTCGTCTTTTGAACGATTGAGTTCGGAAATGAAACGATTTATTCATCGATCGATTACAATGATTTTCGGTTCTAATTTTAAATAGGTGTAAAAGGGAGTTTTACATATGTCGCATTATTAACGAGACATTAAGCTTCAGCGGACCGTTTTTTTTTTATAAATCCTATTGTAAATGCTCCGTGACACGCTTACCTGCGAGATGAGACTGAATTGTAGAGATGTAAAACCATTTTGGTATTCCTCGAAGCATCCCCTTTAGTGTCGCGAAGACGGCTAGGTGTCCCGTGTAATTGTCGCAACAAGTGCCGAGTCATTTCTCCCTTTTGTGAACCGATAACATAATTCAATAGATTTTTGTGCATAATAATACGAATATTTCATTCAAGGCGTTGTATAGATTTTTGTCTGGGCGTGAGACTGTTGTCGGAATGAAAGAACTTATTGTATTTATACTTGTTACGAGGCTGTCCGTTTGTTACCATTTTACAAGGCCTCATCCATTACTTAATTACGTGTTGGCAATTCTTTCTATACTAAACACAACATGCATTTTATTACTGTTTCACCTTTGCGTCATTTGAGTGGACAGTGCAGCATAATAATAAATAATGAAGGTGTTTAAAACCTTTGACAGGAAAACAGCTCCTTACTAATGACACTTCCAATCTTGTAATTTTTGAAGCGCAATGCGGATTAAATTAATTATTGCAAAATAAAAAAAATTAATAATAATTTCAAATCAATCATGAAAGGTTGACTAAATTCACTTACACCGACAGTCATTTAATTCTTCACGAAATACTAAGGTGATTGCAGAGGTAAGAGTATTGCATTATTTGTTTAATAACTAATTAATTTAATTTAAAAAAAGTTGCATTTGTTTTGAAATTCGAATATCACTTCATTTAACAACGGAACACAGATGGAAACATTATACTAAATATTTCATTATACCCACACAATTTGGTATATTTAACTTCAATTGTCTACGTGCATAGCGTACTTACACGATTTGACATTAAAATAAGTTGATTACTGTACATAGCCTATGCGTTGTGTACCTAAATATTTTTATTTTTAAATAACTTTTTCAGTACCAAAATGAACGCAGGACAGATTCGTAACTTTGCGTATACTTAATGCATATTTTTTTTTTATTATCTAAAAGAACTATATTCTAAATCTTTCCACGTAGACACGGACAATACGTGATACCTCTATTCTTAAATACCATCTACGAGGGCTGCTATTTATGTATCCGGAGCTGGCCACCTACAAAAGAGCATTTATAAAGTAATTAGAACATTTAGAAATGGAATTCCTTGGCTGTAGAGTACAGTTTTTTTTAACTGTCAATTGTTGTGGCGTCATTTTGAAAATTGCGTGATTTTATCACCATGGATTTAACTCGTGAAAGTTTTCGTTATGATTTATTACAATTTTCGGCGTGGGCTAACAGTGCATCGATCAACTCCCGGCGACTTTTGGGGATAAAGCACTATCGAAAAGCACTGTGTATAATGATACCCATGACTATAGTCACTAAACCGGTGGGTTTTGTGACTTTAGTAATGAGCAATCGATGTTCACTGACGAATTTAAAGAAGGTAGACCTGAATCGGTTATTCTACTACAAAAAATCGTTGCTGTGCGGGAAATAATAATTCAAGATCGTCATGTTACATATTGCGAGATAAAAGCATACCTAGTCCTAAGTATGACGAGCACACATACGAAATATCGGTTAATAACACTAAAATTTCCTTGTAAAAAAAAATATTCGCGTTGAATTCTACACAACTTGAGCATTTATCACAGGCTCGTGTCAATTGGCGCAAAAAAGTGATAGAAAAATGCAATGATGGTGCATCAAAGTCTGTGTATAATATATAATAATGAATATTTGATGTATACGTATGACTCCGAAACTGAAGAACAATCAACGGTGTGGGTTTTCGAAGATGAGCCGAATCCAATCGAAATGATTCGTGCCAAAAGCACTTTGAAACAAATGGTTGCCTGTTTTTTTGGTATATATGGACATATGGTTACAGTGCCACTAGAGAATCATTAAATGGTTAATTCGAGGTGGTACATGACTATTTGTTTGCCAGAAGTCTTTGAACAAATAAGAAAGAACAACCGACGACGCAGAATCATTCTTCATCATGACAATGCTAGCTGTCACACGTCGGCTGAAAGAATTCGATTTTTGGAAAGTCTTAATATCGAACTGGGGTGTCATCCGCTGTTCAGCCCCGATTTGGCACCCAACAATTTCTATTCATTTCCAAGAGTGAAGAATAAATTACCTGGTCAACGTTTTTCGAGCCGTGATGAGGCTGTTGATGCATTAAAATGCACGGTTTGGAGATGCCACAATTAGAATGGAAAAAGTGCTATAAAATTGGTTTCAGCGTATATAAAAGTGCATCGATCATCATGGCGAATATTTTTAAAAACAATAAAATCATATTAATTAATAGATGTTTGTTTTTGATATTCTGGAGATATAAATAGCAACCTTCGTATAACTCATAAATCAACATTATCATTTAATTATAAAAAATATTAGGCACATTATGATATATATGTTAAATCAAAGATATATGTTAAGTGTACAATTTGTTGAGCACCATGTATTCATTTTACAAGGAACAATAGCTTACAAAACAGTACATAAAATCAGTCCACGCCCCACTGACGTAAACCAATAGCTTAATTAGCCGAATCCTTCGAGCGGTGCCAGCGCTCCGATATCAGCTTTCCAGTGTCGCCCGGTGACGCTAACGTATATAAGCAATGACGCAACCCAAACATATCATTAGTAGAAGTGAGCCCTTTGTTAGCCATTTATAAGTGTTGTGATGTAGAATAAATAATTGTACTTATAGTTAAGTCGTTATCGTGTATACTTACGTGTTTGTTTTGTCGGAGTGGAACCTCTTAGGGCGCGCGAAGGCAGAACGGGTCCTGACGAGAGTTACGACACAATATTTAGTTATTTTATACTTTCCGCGAGAGACGTAAATGTTATATTGATCGTGCAATAGCAGTTTCGGCAACATGTTCCTCATTAACAGATTCACATAACACTCCCTATTATATACCCGAAGTAAGAAAATGGATTGTAAAGTGAAAGACGTTGTGTTTTCCCGCAAGTTTGACGCGCTTCTTAAATAAACACATCGACAAAAAAACCGAGTTCAAGAATAAAATTAATAAGCACGAAGTAGATACCGTGTTTGTTTCACTACAGATTTAAAATTACTCAAACTTGAAGAAATCTTAAAAGTTCTTTTATCAATACTAAATTCCGAAACACTTTTAAATGTTTTTTTTACCTACCGGTGTGTTTAAACACGTTCGCTGTAGGTGTCGCCTGTATCGTTTATAGACATGAGACAGATATTGAATTTGTGCATCAGATACAATAACTGAAGACTCGGACAGAACCACTACATTAAATGGATAACCTGTAGATTTGTTTCAAGACTGTTTATCGATCAGATTATTTCTTTTAAGAGTTTTCTTAATTTTCAAAGACATGTATTTAATTTTTTTTTTATGTTGACAAGGGACATAGTACGTACCTAATATTTAAAGCATGAGCGACTATCCTATCATTAGTGTCGATAAACTGGTCGTGATGTATAATCTAAGAGAGTCTTGTCAGCTTAAATCTAACCAGTAGTTTAAAAGTGATGGAATTTTGGAATTTTATATTCGGATGGAATTTTAATATCTTCGATTGCCGTTTTCTTCTAATTTTTTTCACCAAATAATGGGACCGGCAGCTGGCATAGCATAGCTTGCACCCACATGATGACCCACAATACTCGATATTCACGTGAATAAAGAATTTAAACAACTTTTACTAGAAATTTTAGGTTTTATTTCGAAATAACAAACCATAAACTTCTCAAAGACAAAAAAAAAATTGTGTATTATGAATAAACGCAATACATCGTGGAAAAATTACACCAAAAACTACTTTGAGGTATTGTGGGAATGGTTTAGTTTAATTTATTATGAATTAATCAGAAAATTATTAATCAAAAATTTAACATTAAAATTCATTACAATAAAAACCTAGTACCAATCTAGTCTGTTAGTACTAGCAAAAGCAAGGACATTGTGGTGTAAGCGACTTAATTTATTTTAATATTTTTAAACTTATCTTTTAAATTAGTCTAACTCTTCTCATGCAAAGAATAGCCATTCTTTTTTTATTTTCTCTCGTAATTCTTTTATATTCAACGTGAAGGCCATTGCTTCAAAAGGTTTCTTTTTTGTTTTCATATAAAAAAAAAGATTGAAGAAACGTCAACACAAATAACAGTAGACGTAGCTATGCGATTGCTATCTGCTTTTAACTTCCAGCGGTCGGTCCCGTTATAAAATAATTCAAACATACGCCACACATACTTTGTTTAAACACATTATAAGTATCGCCGTAAATTAATTTAAAAACCTTACCGTTTAAATTCTGTTCAGAACTTAATATAAACTAAATTATTTTTATTGCATGGTAGGAAGCGACCAGTTAGTTAAATTTTGGTGATATTTTATAATCAACGGTCTTGTTGGTGTGCAACTATGTTTTAAAATGCTTCTTAGAGTGAAAATCTAAATTAGATGTTATTGATGTCTGTGAATTTATAAATTAATATAAAGTCAATGTAATATTCTAATATAATCGAGTGTAAGCATTGGGGGCGTATATATATACATTAAATGCATATTTTTGTATACAGAAAAATTATTAATAAAACTTTATACGTTTCAAAATTGATTTTTTTCGGAGGTTACAGCGTTTATTTTTAATAATATGTATTGTAACTTTGTAAATAACTTTTGATTAGTAGGTTCTTCATCCAAATCGATGTCAATTTTCATCAAAGCTTGACTAAGCGACTTGTTTAGTTTAATAAAAAGAGCTTTTCTCTTTACTGAAATTTGAAAAACAATAATTTATTTAAATAAGTCTTTAAGACAAGTTTTAATTCTTACATGGAGTTCGCGACTCTACAGACATTAAAGGAACATTGTATAAAAAAATTGTAACAGCAACAATTGGGGCTCGTGCGTGAACGATCAAAATGGTATAGCGTACAATGCGTTAAATGTTAATTAAATCAACAATTTAAGAATAGAAATTGTAAAAAAATATATGTTATTAACAATTTGTATTAGAAGTATGAGTACTACAACAAATTATGTAATTCCAAATTGTTTTTTTACCATTTATGAAAGGAATAAAGTGCGGATTTTGAAACTCCACAATCGAGCTATGAAGTGAACTTGTCACAGCACGAGCAGCGTACAACGTAATTCATGCAGGCTATCTACGTCTTCCTTATTGCTGTAGTCTTTTTACAACTCAAAATATACTGTAAGTTAGTTTAATGTATATAAATGTAATTTAAAATATTTATCGATTAAAAAAAAACAGCTGTGAGGTTTTGTTTGTGTCTTTGAAGATTAATATTCGCATTGTAATTTTCCACTTTATTAATTGCTTATTATAAAGCTTCAAGAGTGTCGGACATTTAGTGCCACGTTTGGGTATCATTATAGATTTATGGATGTATGATTGTCATCGTCTATCACCTATTAGTATCTATATTCAATCTATTAAATGACAAATAAGATAATAAAACTATATCCAACCAAACGCTTAACTTTGAAAACTTTCAGTTGGTTTCACACAACCTCGAACACTGTTCTGTCAATTGGATATCCGATCGAGACTTAAAAATTGCTTACCTCCTACGCTCGTTAAGGTAACACCGGTAATTTTATACCCGCTTGAGATTGAATACCCTTTTGTTTGATTTATTTATAGAAGGGATCGGATGTGAAATATTATTTCCTGATTATTTTCCTTAGCAATAATTATTTGGTATTGCGTATCGAGCCATGTAAAACAAATTTATAAAGTGGAGATTAATATTACTAATCGGGCAATTTTCTATCTAAAATAATTATGTTAGGGAAGTTTTATTTGTATTTTGTAAGAGAAGAAGTCAAAATGAAGATTAGTTACATTTGTTAGTTTTAATTAGGTTAATTCTTAAGAAATTCAAATGTTATTTCGTACTATGAAACCATTTTAAAAATTAATTGCTGTAAAAATTCCGTATTATTATTGAACGATTATTAATAACTATGGCTCTACGGAATTATACAGAGATATATGAAAAATTTTTCTTTGTAATGAATCACTGCAAGTATCGCAATTCTTTTCGAAAAATGTACTTGTCATATACATAATATATTTAAACTTATGATTAGCAATGCTAAATAGATAGGTGTTTGTATGTCAACGTATACACTCAGACGATGAAAATGTACTAAGCGAATAAAAGAAAAAAAAATCTCTTATATACCTATTTACATGTGAAATTTTTGTGTATACCTAATAATACAGTATCTGTGAACTATGTGTTTTATTTTAATGCACACATGCATGCGCATATCAACCTGCATGAACATCAACTCTTCAATAACTGATGAACTGATGAAGACCACAGATGAAGATGAATATGGTGTGATGGCAGCGGTTCATCGCTCGTATAGTTGATAGAGGGATTTATGCAAAACGAGTTGTTACGTTGTCTTTGTGAGAGTTTAGTTTATTAATCTAAATTGAACGAGATAAGATTGTGTATTTTCATCTGCTCGATCGAATTCCGCCTATGACACCAGATATCGTGTGTTAGATTTCTTCGAACTTCTCTACATAGCTTTGGTTATAAAGGCTAATTAAAGTTAGAAAAGTGAAATTGTAAAAGTTTATCCAATATCTAACTCAATATTGTGCGCTTCGTACCTTCTCATTTGAAAGACGTCAGGTGGCGACTTAGCCGCCACTTCTTTAATGTAATTTCTTACGTTCAAATATAGACGAACATTTTCCACATTTTCTGTTTTCTAGTGAATAATCTAATACAAGAAGTAAGTCATAGGGGGTGAGGTTTAATGTTTACTGAACGTGCGGAAGTTTAATGAACGAGGTTCGCGTCATATTTATGGCTGCCAACAGAAACGTTTGGATTAATTGGGTAAAGCCTCAATCGATAGCAAAAGCTACAACCGAAAACTAGCAATCTAGCTATATGATATTAGGTAAGCAAATTTTCAATTATTTTGGCCGTCTAATCCTTTCTACTTAAGCGATCATAAGAAAATCGGATAAAATTGCGACATTTAATAATTTTACAAAACGCTTATTAAATATCGAAATTACAAACATAGAGAAAAATAAAGCTCAGAAGTTTACCGAATTAAACACATGTTTATTTCAAAAGTGTATTAATAGTGTATTATATTAATTATTTATTTTAATAAGCAATATGAAAAGAAATTTTGTAAAGAATTAAAAAATATTATTATAAAAATCACAAATTCTATTTTTTTTTGTTTATAATTTTATTATAAGACCATTTATTTTCCAACCTATATGAGCACTATATTACTCCATGTACGAAGACATCGTACGCGAAATGACTCCATAAGACGTACAGTCGTAAATACGCATTAGATGCGCAATATGGCATAGCGGGGAGCTACGCAATTTTATTGAACAATTGACAACTCAACCAACCAAGAAACCAACTTTATTGTATGTAAACTTTATACAGTATGTTAACGAACAGCACCGCGTCTCTAATCTCCGTAATAGTCTTATTCAATTTCAATTATTACTTTTTGAAAAGGTGGTGTGGTCATAAAATAAAGTTTAAATAATTAGGTAAGATAAACAAATCATGGACTGAGCGTCATCAACACCACCTGACTGAGAGTACGCTTGGGCAACAATGCGGAATTAAATTGTATGCGTATCAGTAACCTTTGATATAAAATCACTACGAAAATGCAGCGTAAGTACAAGATTCAAGTTATTTACCACCGGAATTATATCCATGCTAAACCCACACTAACATCATATCCCAATAGTTATTGACCCTGTATAAACTCATCATTCACATTACGTCGCGAGATTCTTCATAATCGAAATGCGTATCCACCTCACTACCACTTTTTGGGCAGTGGAAGAAACTGAGGCATTACAATCGGGTCAGAGACGTCAAATCAAACAAACTGGACTTCTGTCGGCTTTTTCGAGGAACTAAACTGAGGCGTCACACTTGGATCAGAAATAGTGATCTGGAAAAACTAAGTTCCGCTCGACATTGTGGAGCAGTAAACGATAACAAAGCGTCATGCATGCGTACTAAAAATAAGGCTTGGGAATCGGAAGGAACTTAGCAGTACGGAGAGTAGCCAAAACACTAAACAATGTGGAAAAAATTATACAAGTAGGTTCATTAATTATTAATAAAAGTTATTTTTCTGATTATATATATTGTTACTTTTTTTGTAATTAGAAGATGATACGTTATAACGGGAAGAAGTGGTACAGTGCTGTTCATTTACATACCGTATAATAATCTTATGTATACATATAACAGCATGCCGTCACTTTTTCCCAATAGAGAGTATGATAAACCATTTTTTTCTGTATTCGGGTATTAGTTAAAACGTACCAAACGTATCTGGTGGGGTCTAAGTCCTATTTATATACTATAGGTACACTAAACGTATGTAAGAAATGATAAATTGCGTGTGGACTGTAAATTTAATGTACTTATTTCAACTAGTTATATAAATGCAAAAAAGGTGGGTACACTTGAAAACGGTTTGTATCGAAGTGATAAGTGATGTGCCGCCTCGTCCCCCTCCGTCGCACGTCACGGGCCTACCGCCGTTGTACCGCCAACATATCAGTATGAAACTTTTGACCATTTGACACGGAATAGTTTATACACGGCTTCGAGTTGTTTATTTTTTGAGTTCCATACACTCTTTCTCATTTTTTAAATTTATCTTCATAAACTATAACACTAAACATAGCGAGCGAGGGAGAGTGGGAGCTAGATATTAATAAATTTATGTTATGTATGAAAGTGGTCGTTTTTTTGTTATTTCTTTCTTCTAGAAATGTTAATAGACACTCAATTGCATTTTTAGTTATACGTGAAACCTTTAACTGTAACTATTATGAGATGTAGTGACTATATTTACAATAAATAATGTATAAAGTTGAAGAAAAAATTGCTTCGTATTATATATACAAGCGATTTTTTTTCAACAACTTGTTGCCACTTTGTAGGTAGTGATGTAATCCTATTACTGTAGAAATATTGAAATATAGGGACTACTGATCAAAAAGCTGAGACAAGCGATTTTGATGGTCCTTTCTTGATGATAACCTAACACAACCTAAAGAATTTTGAAAAAATCGAAACAGGTGAAAATCTGAGGTAGCAAAGTGAAGGCTATCTGGTGGATGCATCAGCATTTTCAAACCAAACTCTCTCAATATTTGCTAAGTGGCTAAAGGTTGTGTGTGGTCTGGCGTTATCACCGTGAAAAACCACATCTTTTCTGTCGATCGATTGTAGCCGTTTTTTTTCTACTTCTTGCATGAGTCTCATCAGTTCTTGGCGGTAGAGGTCTAAATTGATAGTTTTTCCCGGCGGTAAAAGCTCATAATTAATAATGCCCTTCCAATCCCACTATATACAAAGCATCAACTTATTGCGAGTTAATCCGGATTTTTTCGCTATAGTCTGTGGAGCTTGCTTGCCTTTTGACCATGATTTTTTTGCACGTTCTTGTCGTAGATAATCCATTTCTCATCACCAGTCATAAATCTTTTTAAAAATGGTTCGGTTTCATTACGTCTCAATAGAGAATCCCAAATGAGTACCTACACGCTTTATTTGAGTTCTTTCAGTGAGCTTGTGTGGGACCCAAGTATTGAGCTCTTTTGTATATTAAGTTTTTTCAAATGAGTCGAAATGGTTTTTTTATTTTAGTCAATCACTAACTCTTACGTCGTATTTTTCCCTTTTTTGTAATAAACTTTCAAAATGTATAGAATATCTACATTAGATTCATTATGCTGGACAGAAAAAGAATAGAAAAATAGCTACAACGGAAAAAAATTACTTTTATTTTCCTAATTTATTTAATAGTATCAAAACTAAACAGATACAAACAGCACAACTAAATAGATATTGCTGCAAATTTTCACTTACAAAATACGAAAATCTTTTTTCCAGATCAAATATGTATTTTTTTGTCTCGTCATATGTTCAAGTAATAATATTTTAGTGCTTATGTATTTATTTTGTGTAATATTCAAACAGGACCAAGCAAATCTGTTAATGAATTTGTTCTTCGTGCAAGTATAATCATGAAGCTATGAACTGTCAGAACTGACGTTCTTATGGAGCAACCATAAACAAAACATTGTACTAAGACAGACGGTTGTCAGCGAACAAAATCTAGGACGAATGCAAGATGATCGGGAGAAGAGGGATTTATTCTTAACGAGTCAGTCATTTGAAGTATTTTGCCATGGTCATGTATGTGCGTGAAAAAATAGACGCATGAGTGACAAAATTGTTATTCGCTCGACTTCTCAGTATTAACGTTAGGCTTCTTCCAGCATAGATGTGCAGAAGGTCAATTCCTACCTTCATGAGTATAACATATTATTATATATTGCCTTATACTTATATGATATGTTTTATAACTCAAAGTTTCGTTTTAAAACTATTCCTTTACATTTTTGAGTTCAACTCATTTTTAGCCGCACATTTTTGTCTGGGTAGTGAAAAAAAACTAAGATATAATGTTTAGATCGGTGACGCTATCTTAGGCAACTTCAGTTTCAGTCGACTTTACTGAGCAGTAAACAAAACTGAGGCGTCACGCTCGAGCCAGTAACTGTGAATCGGACAATATGAGCTCCAGTCAATCTTTTTGGAAAGTGAATGAAACTCAAGCTTTGCACT
This sequence comes from Eumeta japonica, assembly GCA_005406025.1. Lineage (NCBI taxonomy): Eukaryota > Metazoa > Arthropoda > Insecta > Lepidoptera > Psychidae > Eumeta > Eumeta japonica. Next base: position 157,317 of record BGZK01001215.1, read on the forward strand.
CGGGTTAGCGACGTTGAATCAAACAAACTCGGCTTCATTCGGCTCTTTTGAGCAATGAACGAAACTGAGATACCATATTCTGGTTGGTGACGGTGAAGCGGATAAAATTAGCTCTACTCGACTGCTCTCAACAGTGAAGAAATTATGGCGTCACACTTGAGTCAAAAATAGTGATTCAGCCAAACTTAGATCCACTCAATATCTTTTTAGAAATCAGTGAATCGGACAATCTCGGCTCCAGTCGACCTTTTAGTGAAATGAACCAAAAATGAGGCGTCATACTTAAGTCGGAGATTCGGGCAAATCTAGTTCCACACGTCATTTTGGGGCAATGAACAAAATTGAGGTATCACTCGTGGGGCAGTAAAGCTGCATCAGGCAAAATAGACTCCGGTCGATATTTGACATACCTAACAAAATTACTAATCAATTTATATATATTATAACATATATTACATGATTATAAAAATTAAAAAAAAAACGCTTTATTTATTTTTATTTAAAACTCTCATTGTTCCCAATTCTTCATGCATTGTATATCATTAACATTGTTTTAGATTTAGAAAATAGTATATGTATTCACTTCTATCGTATAGTTATAAACGACACGACTTGTTTTTTAACAGATCAATGACGCTGGCTTAGGTTTTGACTATATTCTCCTGACTATTTATTTATACGTCGCCCGACCCAACCGACAATCGTCTCCATGAACTGTTTCGTTCGAAGTCCATGTCTGGCCCGGCAAGCTACGCTAGTCGACAGATGAAAATCAATGCTGAACTTATATCATTCTAGGAAGAGTTAGGCGATTTAGTAGAATACTCTGTGTCTAGGAATTGTACGACTTTGAAACTAGTTGGGTAGTTCGAGAGATAGGTACACGTTTATAAATTGATAACTGAAAGTTATCTTGTATAACAATAAAATTATTCCGCAAGAACTGAAGTTGATATTAACTCATGATTGATCTAAAGAAAAGTTAGGACCTGGCCAAGTTATATTTCTGCCGACATAAAATCAATAATACATTTCATTTAATTACAAAATTTGATGAACTAATTTTATCTGTTACAGCATAATAATAATAAAGACCTTTCACCTGTACATCAAATTTTTTTTGGAATAGTCAATACAGGCATCATTTATGACACTTAGTCGATAACTTATTTTTATTATTTTCGATTGTCTCTTTGTATTGCGTAAAGATATGAACTCCACCTTGAATAGATTATGATGGAGCTTTTTTAGGCATCGTAATATTCATTGCGTTTCTTTGATGGAATAAATTTTCAAAAATATTTATAATACTAATGATTACCGTTTAATACTTTCCGATTACCGTTTAATTTTTTTTTTTAATAGAAAAGTTGTGCTGTGTACCCGGCGCCTGAGGGAAGACGCTCGATACGCCGTGCCCTTCCCGGGGCGTTCACGCCGGGTCTTCAAGCACGCTGCCGCATACGTCCACTGCCCCGACGACAAAACCTCCCTCCTCTTACAACGAGAAATTTCTACTTTTGCGCTCGTGCATCGCTCTAATAGCCAAATAGACAGCGTGCGAAGTCACGGATCGCTCCATTTCGGCCTCGTAAGCATAATGCAGGCTTTCCAAACCCTTGCCAATTTGCCTAGTTTTTCTGTCCTATTTGTTCTAACAATTTTTACATTCAGATAGCTTTAATTGTAGTCTTACATAAGTTTATCTTAATCAATATATATTTTAGAATATTGAATCGCACTTTTGTTTCCCCTTACGACCGCTATTAGACTTATATGTTCGCGTCAGTTCGTCTTTTCACGATATATTTCGTCTGTTTTATGAAAGAATCTAGATTGCGAACGATGTATCATAGTTTTTTACCAACTGAGTAAAATCACTGTTTTATATGGAAAACTAACACATTAAACGGAACTTATAATTTTTATTACCAATCCCGAGTGAGGGTATTAACGGAAGAACAAGAGAGTTTAAGAAGAAGAAAAGTCAAGAGAACGTATAAGAGAATTTGAATCTAGTAACAAAAGATATCCCGCGATGAGAACTTATTTGTCTTTTAGTTAATGGCCAGTTGTTCATCAAAAGACAATGAACCCTATATTCCGGTATGGTCTGATTACAAAAGACGTTAAATGTTTTTCCTTGTTCGAAAATGTCGCTCACTGACCGCTCAGACGGTTAAGGTGACGTCGAATAAGAAAGGCGTTTGCCCTTTTTGCCCTATAAAATCGATATGACAATAGCTTATACCATTAAGGAGTTACATTAAAGATAAATTAATACAAACTTAAAAAAAACACGTTGTTTTTATGATCTCAGACGTATTTTTGAATTTTTAATAAGCAAATTTATAATGTATGAAGAGTTACAAATAAAAATATGACCTTCATAGCTTAACCTTCAAATATATTTAAAGTGCAACTATGAGTAAGTGTTTATAACTAAACATTTTATGATATGGACATACGTAAAACAAAAATTGCCAGAGGCTTGCAAAGATTTCATACACATTGATGTAGGATACATCTTCTTGAATGAAAAATTGATAATCTTAAAAACACGTAGCATCTATCCATCGCATGCTATGTTTGTAAAAAAAAAACATAAATATGCACAATTGTAGTGAAAACTAAATATTTTTTATAAGAAATAAAAAGGATCGACGAGATCATATCCGCGATTTCTTGTAAAATTTCACCAGCAAAAAAAATTTTTTTTGGATTGTTCCAATTGAAAAATATGTTTTCACTGTACAGTAAAATAAAGCAATTCAATTGAGGACTTTGACGGAAGATATAAAAACTCAATGTTTCTTTCAGTACGGTGGTACGTGTACGCCACAACTCGCCTATGTGGTGGTACAGATTCTATTATACCGGCCAACTGGCCTAGATATTATATGGAAAGATGAAAAAAACCTAAAATCTATTTAAAATCAATGAAATTATAGGTTATTAAAAATTCCTCGCCGCCTTTTCCACGTGTTCCACAGAGAATTACTGAAATTCGATATCGGTGTTCACTAGTGCTCATTTTGTCTAGAAGGTAATATAAAAATTTATATTTTCTTTGTTTAAAAAAAACCGTATTACATAATAACTTTAATGAAATAAATCAGATAAATGAAAAACTCTCAGATATGTAATACTTTAAGAATCCTTTACATTATCATACATTCCACGGCAGATTAAAACCTTGATTCTCCGCTTGGGATTGAAATCCCATGTGTGATCCGATAACTATCATCCAGAGGATAGTTAGAAAAGATCCAAACTGGAAACACTCAGCTGATCAGATAAGTAGGAAGCTGGAGAGTTCATTGAAAAATAACGAAACTAGCATTATAAATTATAATGCCAAAACCACACGGCCTTTACCCTAAGTACGTCATTTCATCTATCGAATCTAGTGATCTAGAATTCTTCCATTCATTCTGCGGATGAATATCGTCAGATCATACTCCGACCAACTCCATACAGACAATCAAAGCTTCGAAGTGACCTCGAATGTATTAAAATCTAAAAGATTCCTAAAACATTCTCGCACATCTGCCCCATTATAGTACTGTTTCCGCAACTGGAATCACCACAGGCACGAAAAGACGTAGACTATGTGCCATCGAGGTCATCCGGGGCGAGTTAACAGGGGGCTGATAGAGTCACGTAGAGGTCTTTTTTCATATATTCTTAGGCGCTCTGAGACCTCCGGCTAGGCTCAACGCCCGACACGACGCCGGCCAACAGCGAATGCAGCACGTGCCTCGTATGACACGGACGCGTTCTAGATAATTGTCACTGGAAGGGATTGCCCATTACAAAAATGATACTACCCGACTTGAATTAAAATCAGTTCACGGCAGTGGTCTATAGCGAATATTTTGGCGAATTTTCAACATTTTGTTATAGAAAAAATGAATATTTAAATTAACATAAGTTAATATTTAATTCGTTTATGTTATATTTTTATACCTCTACTAAAAAGATCTTAAATAGACTGTTAAGTGTGAAATAAGAACAACACAAAAATCATATACTAAAACTAACCAAGAAACTTTATAGTGATTCTAACACTTGAAGCTTATAGAATGTTTTTTACATCTCGTTTTTATATCGACTGCATAAATAAGAAGTTGAGTTTTTAATTCAATTGGTATATCACTGTTTTTTTAGTTATTTCTTTAGCGTTAAAAAGTATATTTTTATGAGTATTTTCGATGGGAGCCAACTTCTCATCGATCATACAAAAAATTCCGGCGTCGCCCGCGCACGTCTGTGACAACGTGACTTAGGAAATAGATTATTCCGTTCTTTATAATCCTTTCCACCAGTTTTATTTTATGCCATAGTTAAGGGACAAACAAATGGGTGAGCCGTCAGAGAGTGGATGGTCAACATCGCAAAGGGACATTCGCAACCCTAGAGGAGTCACGGAGTGGGTCATCGGAACTCTCGCTCACTGGTCGGAAGTCATCAGTGGGAAATGATATATCACATGCTTATTATGTGAGAATGTGATATTTCACCGGTAGAATCGACTACTTAAAATTAAATTAAAAAAAGAAAATCACAGGTAAGTTCTGAACACGAAATTTGTTTGAAAGTTGCTCATGTCGAAAGCGAGTTTAGTAGGAAATGTCTTAAGAAATGCCATCATCGTACCGGATGAAAAAAATAACAACATTCACATTATAATATTATTTAATTTATTAACCAGAATATGAAATATTGTCGCCTAGAAGATCTAACGTGTTTCTTACGGAACGTGCGAGATGTGAAACGCATAAAGAGAATATGTCAGAAAACATAGGCTCTAAGGATTTACATTCGGGATTGGTTACAACTGTTTTGGCTCATCTCGTACCTGAGTCTACAAATTTCGCGTTTGAATGCAGAATGCATACATAGAATTATCATAATACATAAGACACAGTTTGAAACGTAAAAATTGTAGTGGACGTTGAAAAGAAATAAACAGCAATACGAAGCTGACACGTCCATATGGATCAAAGCCACGTGAAATGTAAAAGAAAAAGGAATTTAGTTTATTGGTAACTTTCCTGTCTATTTAATTTGCAGTCAAGCAATTTATACTTAAATGATTACCGTCGTCTGGTAGTACTTTTAAGATATTCAGAAGTAGCAGCTGTGAGAAGTTGTTTAACAAAATGAGAACTGAACTAAAACTTCATGATACATCACGACAGCCATATTTTAATTTTCAAAGGTAAATCTGGCCGGTGACATGCAGACGAAGATAGCTCAACAATACCTAGTATTATAATCGGATAAGCAGTTTTAGCTTAAACATCATTACACGGATTGCATACAAATTATACCAGATGTCAACAGCAATCTTTGAATATCGTATATTGTTAGAAAGACATCGCCTGATATCTCAATATTGCTCGAATGGAATCAATAAAATATGATTTCAATCGCGACCTGAGTGATGTGATACTTATCAAATACAATACAACAAGTAGCTACTCGGCACGCAAGTGTTCCGCCTCATTGTGTAGCGACGCTGCCAGCCGGCATCTCATAGAAATGTTTTATTCGATCTCACCCTAAGGGAAACTTCACGAGCAAATTGTATTTGCTTCTTATTGAACCGATTGTAATGTATCTCTCCTTCTAGTGAACTTTTTGTTATTGCTAGCAAAAACATATTCCAGAACGTATGTTATAGATTGTCGTAGTGGATATTTTTATACAAATAAAACATAGAAAGTATTTGATTTTACTGTCGCATATGATATTAATATAAGTTACTAGTTTACAGATTTATTACCTTATTAAATGGTAGGGTTATGCTTTTACATTTTAGGTTTGTTTGCTGCTGGATTAACATTTGAATTCCGAAAGTTCTATATACTTATACTGCTCTATATCTATTTTGATAAAATAGAATACGAGTCTTTCCTGGGTTCCGTACACAAAGGATGTCAACGGAACCCTATCATTGAGCCTCCGCTCTCCATCTGCCTGTCCGTTTATCTATCAAGGGGGTGTATCTCATAAACCGTGATAGGTAGACAGTTGAAATTACCAACTATCGTTATGACGATAAATAATAAAATTAAAATAAAGCTAAAAGTTCAAAGGGGCCCCAATAAACAAAACGTGTTATTTTCGGCGCTTTTATTAAAACTTAGTATTTGTTCTTGTTTTTCAATAACTTATTGTTTTACGGTGGGCAGGGAACGACTCACATTTGGCTGATTTTATTTATTTATATGCGTATAAACGAAACTCAGCATATAAACGAAAATCCTCTTCAAAATTAAAGAGTGTTTCACGGTGTTTTTCTACGTTAGATCAAGTGATAAGTGACGTTTGGATAGGCGCATGAGTTAGGCAAAAATTTCGACAAAGGCTCGAATTTGTGTCTCTTGCGGCACAAGCGGGCATGCTAAACACTAGGCAATCACTTCTGATCTGAATTTGCGATCGTGATACTCAACCCGATACGCTATTTATGTTAAATTAACCGCAAAGCAAAATAAGTATGTTTTCATGAATAAGCCGATCTGCCGTCGATCGTTAATCAGACGATATCCTATCAGCTTTATCTTTAATGCCTTTTCACCCAATTCCGGTAACAAATGGATCGATTTTGTTTCAATAATCACCCAGACCAGAAATTGTTAATCAATCCAACTTAGGTACTAAGTGGCTTCAACCATTCAAGTTAGAGGAAACCGAAAAACGTCGAGGAGTACTTAAGATCTGTAATGAGTTTTGACAATTGTTATTGGTTGAAAACTAACTTAAATACGTTTCTTAGCCGTAAAAATGAACCTGTGATGATTTTTAGGTGATGAGGAATCATTCAACTTTAAAATTAGCACATAGTTATGACGCAGGAAATAGATTATTTGAATTTGTAGATACGCCTTTTTTAACATATGGCTTAGTGATACGACAGAAAATCACAGAACATGCGATAATCATCTTTTTTACATACACCTTCGCATTAGTCGAGTCTAAGAATAACTGAGAGCTACAATCAATCTTAAGCTACATTTTTAAGTTACTGAAGGCACTGATTTCACCATTTAATGCAAAAAGTCTTTTATTTAGTTGGTTTGCTTTGTATTTTACTTTTCCACGATGCGATAATGATTCGAAAAGTAATTTACACGTATTAATGTTATTCCACATATATTGCAAATAGGTAAATTCATTCTAGAAACACAGTAAATTTCGAAAATTATTTTGTAAATTTAAAACAATAAGATTTTTTATAGTAGTGAAGTTTTAAATACTCGAAATCCTCCAAAATTTGCAATAGTGTTGCTGGCTAACTACATCAAAACATATCTTTGAAGTTTCATGACTACGCGCCCAGAGGGCCTGAAGTTGGCATGTTCTCTGAACAACCTGTTGCATGCTTTGTGTTCACTGCGCCAATGCACAGGAATTAATGACTATTATTATCTTACATGTGAATGCACAATTTGCGGAATAAAATAGAATTCATTTTTTAATATAAATGTGTTTAGATAAACATTGGTAGATACATATGTAGCCTAGATTGTAACTTTATATTTTTCTTAAATGTACTAGCCTCCAAATAGATTTTGTTTTTGTTCCGTGTACGCAGTAATGTGAAAATGTATCGGATGTATGAACTAGATAAATATTGATGATCCAGGCTCATATCTTAAGTTATGAAAATCAGTCGTATATTTGTCCATTGGGTTCAATATTCAACAGAGATTCTGTTACCGAAATCCGATAAAAATCGTTTTACGCGTTCAGCCACAGAGGTCACCATCATCGCACGGGGAGGTAGATGCTAGCTTTTTTCGCGAAATGAAGGTAACAACAGTGTATTTATTCGGTTGCCATAGATTAGTAATTCTTATTATTTGTTGTCTTTCGGTCGCCTACTACTAATGACGTCATCCATAAACATCACCGCCGTTTGAATAATTGACGAGTGACCAAAGACTGAGAAACACCTCTGGAATGGCATTTAAAGATACAAATGAAAAATAAGATCAGTTTTATAAAGAAAACCCAGAATGCCATGTGCAGATTTAACCTTTTGCGGAGTTTTAATGTTATATTTTATATGATACTACTTTTTCGTATAAATAAAATTATCGAGTTCACATTATTTTAATACTCTATTATATGTATACTCGACGTACATGTGTTTGACATCAAGTATATTTCGCAATTAGCAAGTTAAATACTGAAAAGGATTCGAATAATTCTAAAATGATTTTACAACTTATTATTGCTATGTAATAGTATAAACGAAAAGACCTGCTATTTTACATTTAATTAGCTAATGTAAAAGTTATTTATCAACAAGTAAAGCGAGAGAGACTCTCGACCTTCGCCTGAAAAGAGATATATATTTTTAGTCACTCGTCCTCTCGTCTCTCTGAATTTGAATTCAGTGATATTTTTAGGATTTCGCATCTCAAAAGAAACTTTTGTAAAATCGCTTCGTTATCCGTCTGTCTGTTTGCCTGTTTATCTGTGAAGACATTTTTTTCGGAATCGCTTGGAGGTATCGAGTTAAAATTAATATCAAATACGCAAGTCAACGGTGCCTCGAAACTACAAAAATAAAGCATCTAAGTCAACGCGATCAAAAATACGGTCATTTCTGTGGTATTGTGACATTTACAAACAAATTTAAACGTATGTATATTACTTCCCGTTTATTTGGAATAAAGAAATTTGGCGAGAAGCAAAGTCTCATATAAAAAGTAAAGGAATAAATCTGAAAATCGTTAATTTATAATTATATCATATTAAAAAAAAATTGATTACGTAATGACATTCGTCCACGATCAACCTTTTACAAACAAATGTCACAACACGTATGTCGCAGAACAATGTTGCACAAGAAGTCAAGGACAACAATAAATAATTCGCAATCACTGGGATCGACATCTCACCAGCAGCGGTGTCGAAAACAGGCCTAAATCGCCAAAGCGCGCCATCATCGAAATATTTGTGTACGTAATAATCTTGTACGGAACCTTCAGATTGGGAATCCTATTCGCGCTTGTCCGATGACATTTCCTTCTTTATTACCGGCAACCCATCGACGGCCCTCGACGCCCCAGGAATAACCGCGATATATTTTTCATCGGCCCCCGCCACTCGAGGCGCCGCGCCGCGGACGCGGTCACCTGTTGAGTTTTCAATGATCGTACCCGTTTTACGGGCGAGGGCTACTCTCGCTCAGATTATGACTGTCGAAATTTCCACGACGACACTTAATGAATTTATTTCATTTCCTTATTTTTGCTTATGATTTTTCATTTTTTTTAGTATACTACCATCCGCGTTATGTAATAAATTATTAAATGCAATACATGCATTAAATTAAAAGAAACTGTCTCAATTTTTACGCAAGCGTGAAAGAAATAGAATATCATATTTTTTCTGTCGTTTTAAACGTTTAATTTATTTCATATAAAATAATAGACGTTTGGTTTATTTATCGGCGTGCACTGCCTAAAAGGTTTAAAATTACGAAACAAAATATATCAAAAAAAATATTTTTTATGGTAAGGCTTTACAGTGGGGTAAATAAAGCCTGACATATGCAAGTTATATGGATAAAGAGTTTGTTTTTTGTAATATACTAGCTTTTTTCCGCAGCTCCGCCCGCGTGGACTACAATATTTAGACCATTTTAGAAGCGCTCGTGACGTTTATTCATATTTTTCCCACACGACCATTTTAAATGATCTTCCTAACGTATGAAAGACAATACTACGGAGAAGTCAAGCTACACCTCTAGTCCAACTTAGATGAAACATGGCTTAGATGTTAAGTTGGATCCCATACTATCAAACTGTGAAAACCTCATCGAAATTCGTTTAGCGGATTTTTGGGTGATGCGGTAACAAACATAGAGAAAGACAGACAGAAAATATTACAAAAACTGTTGTTTTGGCTTCTGTTGCTCTAATAAAGACCGCCCATATAAGTTTTTTTGTTTGTGCTAATATGTATAATGTACATACATCGGCTGTTACAATTCATTCATTACATGTATTAATCGATGGAGCAATTTGTTAAGAAATTTAAAATGAAAACAATAAGTAAATAATTGAAGAAGAGCGACTGACTGATCTACACATCACTAGATTCCCGAAATTATAGAATTTATTTTTGGAATATAATTTAATTTTAATTCCCAATAGAATTTAAATTTGATCAGGTGACAGTTTGTATAATGCAAAGACCCAATGCAAGAATTTTCGGAAATTCTCTTTTTATCGAAGTAAATTTCTGTTGATTTGTGCATGAAACTTTTTGTAGAGCGAGGTAGGATTATATTTGATATAAATAGTGCTCATTAACAATGGCGACATGCATCTTATGAAACTAAGTAAAGTGGGGGAGTAGGGTTGTATAATGTATAAAAAAGAGTGTGTATTTTGTTCGTCTTCTTTGTTTGCCTAAATTATTCATCCAACTTCAATTAAACTGGTGATATGTTGTGCTCACTAACAGAAAGGGTTGTAAAATAACTGACGGCTGTCCCTAATTTCGTCTGCGTATTCGTACTATTGAACCAAATTATTGTACCAATTCTGAAAATTACTTTATGAATTAAAGCTCCTTGAGTAAAATACATTCTTAACGTGTCGTTTTGGCTTCATCTGCATATTTGTACTATTTCAAAATCTAAAAACGTATCCACTTATAGAAAGCCACATTATCTTCAGATGATACAGCTTAAATTTTATTTTGATACTAGTCCCATCCGAATTGTAACCATGACTGATAACGAAATCCAAATTGCTAACGGGAGGAAGAGCAGAACCGAAAGTTAAAACCGGATGAGGTCTACATTGAAAACGGAACGAAGGTCAGGGGCAAGTGTTAGACTAAAATACGAACCAAGAAAGAACATGATCGTAATTGGAATAAAGTGCAGTACGGGGATCAGTATTCAATGCGAGATAAGAATCCCAATCTACTTAGATTGAGACGGGGCATGCAATCAAAACCGGGACCGCCATCTATCGAAATCGAGAGTGGGACAAATTGACATGGAGAGCGGGACCGGGATTAGAACCGAAGACGGGACAACGGTCGGAGTCATGATTAAGATCGTAATCGGTCGAAATATGAGATGAATTTTACTTAGAAGAACTCTAAAAGATATTTAGATTATTGTTTGTTATTCATAGATATGCGTTGAGTTAAATTTGAAATGGGTAGGTCTACCTACTTCCTTGCTTGGTAAACACATAGATCGTATCTACATATTGATGACTAGAAAAAGTATTAAGATTATTAAGTTGTAGAAGAATACGCAATTATTTTTTTACTTTTTAGTACATATTAATTTGTTTTGGAATAGGTTTTGTTTTGAAGTCGATTTTTTTTATTGAAATTTTTGTTTATTCACAAACAGATTTCTGATTTGAAACTCAAAAAAATTTTTATGCGCTGAATATAGTCTTAATAGTAGTATTATGGGAGTATGCATTATATGGCCCTATAATTGAACCCTCTGCTTTACACTTTTAGAATCTTAAAGGAACAGTCAACATTTTGTATTCCTAACTTTCTTGATTTAGCCTTCATGTTCTATGGAAGCGACAATGCTATGAAGAGTCAGACAGTCAGTAAGGATATGTCTGTTTGTAATGTTAGTGGGTATACAGAAGTGTTTGACCATTAAATTTATGAACATATTTCACTTTGTTAATTTTTAAACTAGAAAACTATCAAAGCCAAACTTGTTTCTTATATTTACTAAAATGATGTGAATTTTAAATGACATATTATTAATCTACAAACAACAACAAACTTCACCGAACATTATAATCAGGCCTCAGAAATGGAACTTTTAACACATGTCACAAGTTTGTAAACGCCCTCCAATTGTTTAAAGATTTTTTTTAAGTATTATATTTTATTAGAATACGTATTTTTAATATCACTGTATACTTAATACATCAGAAATGTAAGAGTAAGTTTGTTTAGATTTTCTTCCTTCAATCACGCTTTGACTGTTCGACGGATTACACTCAAATTTTTTATGGAAGTATATTTTGTTCTGGGATGAAAAAAAGGGGAAAAAATTAAGTAGAAATGGTTATTGATTATATGGCCTCAACAATAGATGCAATAGCTACATAGAGATCTACTTCGAGACAGTGTCGGAAGCAAGTAACGGAACTGGGATCAGTCCCGACAGCAGAATCAGAATTACGATGGACACCAGCATCTAGGTCAAGGGCGAGAGTGTCAGCGGGATGGCTAGATGTTAAAAGATGAGAAATTTCATTAAAATCGAAATCTGTCGGCTATAGAATAGTATGTAATAAACAGGTCCTTTAACCCACAAACACGTTTTAATAGTTGAAACCTCTGAACATAAAGTTACATATAACCACTTGTGGCATCCGTGGAAACTGGAAAAATGTCCGTATTTCTCGCTTTAGTGAAAGTTATTGCTTCCATTAGGGGGCGCTGCGGGGACGGCGCGGACGATTCGCACAATAAACTTCGCGTGTACATCCTTATATAAAAGCGCAGGCTCTCTTAAAAGCGACTGCCTATCTGTATTGTTGTTTATTGAATTAAAGATAAAGTTTTAAAAAATGCTTATTTTACTCCAGCTAATTTAGTTAGTTATTTTCTGATAAATCTTTATTATAATCACTTGTCCCCTCCACGTCATAATTAAACAGACGATTGCTAACTGATAGTCTGTTGGTGCTATACCAATCTTGTAGAGCATGACAGCGGTGCTGAGCTAATACGAATTGGTGCATTTACATTGAAACATCTTTATTTGAATTTTTTTTTAATAATTACATACCAAAAAAGCAGCTAAATGAAGTCCTCTCGTCACCAAGAACACACAAAGAGAAAGAAGATGAAACAGTCACGCTTCGGTGGCGCCGCCGAGACGCGACGTCACGCCCTGTAATTATTACCCACCGCATAAAATTTGAATCTGTAGTCTGCGAGGTAGAGGTGGAAATAAATTGTCTTTCTCTTGAGAATTGACGTCTTCTATCGAATTTGATACTTTAATCGTGAATTAATTTTAAATAGTTTTATGGTTGACGAGTACGGTAAAGACCGAAAACAACGGAAAAGAACAAAAAATAAACTACTATTAATTTATCAATCTGATGAAATACAGAAAACTAAGTCATGATGCATTTGATTAAGGTTCGCGCTTTTAACTAGAAGTTATGGTACCGAATCCTCAATTTGATATTGCGAGTTCTAATAAGTAAGTAAATATCATCGCTGACTTACGCCATTTTGAGAGAAACAATGCCTCCATAAATCACTAGTACATAACACTGCCATACAACAACGTCAGCAACGCACGTCAGGGAGAGCTCTCAAAAGGCGTATTTTTTTTCCGACTTCGTAACTCAGGCAATTTACACAATATCTATAAATCAATATGAACGAATCTTATTTGCGAATCAATATAGATATTGATGAAAATCCTATTAAATCTCTGCACTAGTTTTTGAGATTACTTTTCATAGACAAACACAAACCGACGCCGCAATGGACTTCAGTTTTTTAATATACAGGGAGGCATAACGATATGCATTATTCGAATATTCGATTGGATTTACTGTCTTTTTATCTTTGTCTCTATGTAGAATCAATTCACGACAAGGCAAGACATTCAAGTCAAACGATCTTCGTCTCATTATGCAGTGAGTAGAGATCCTTAATTTTGACTATTTCGTTCCTTATAAAAGGCTAATCTAATGTTGCAGATATACGTTTTAATCGGACGTCGCCCTACTAAACTAAATTAGCAGCTCTAAAACGCTACAAAATCAAAAATTTATATACATACACCCATACTAAACATTGTATGTACATCTAGACTAGACGAGCTGCCGCCGCAGGACTTCTTTCACGATATCCTTTCAAATTCCCTTTCAACAAAAAGTCACTTTTAAAATTAATTTCTACCTTAGAACTAACATTTGAAAGAGGCTTTTTGTTGAAAGTGAATTTAAAAAGGACCGGCAGAGGCGGAGCTGCGCGTCGCGCGTTCCGACAGAGACACAGCACGCGCCCGCAATATTCCACGAACGGGCCGGCGCGACGCGTACATTCGGAAAAGTCTAATAAAAGCCCGAAGGGGAGGCGAGATCAGAACAGGAGAGCCCTTCAATTCTATTGTCATCACCATAAATTGCGGTCGGGCCCGCGTCCTCCGGCGGAATAAAGTTCCGCGCACTAATGGAGATTTACCTTGACCTCCTTAATCCCGGGCCCCACATAGTCGCGGCGTATTAAATTGGATTATTAGGGACTGGTTTCAACGTCTAACTTTGCTCATTGAACAATTAAACACTTCTTTTATCGTTCAACTAAATTTCTTATCATTAAATTACATTTTTATTTACACATATATTAAAACATTTGTATTGTGCAAATATTAATATCAAAGTGATTATTTTTGCACACTGAAACTTATAAATAATAAAAAAAATTAATGGTTTGATTGTAATGGAAAAAATGGCGCATATGAGCTCTGATGCGCAGTTGGAATTTACTCCTTAAGAACAATTTTCTCGGAATGTTTACAATAAGCAAAGGAGAAAAATAACGCACATTGTATATTACTAACACCATGTACACTTTTATTTATTCTGATATAATTATATATATATATATATATATATATATATATATATATATAATTATATCAGAATAAATATGTATATATATATATATATATATATATATATAAGAGTAAACTGATTGATTTATATCTACGCGCAGCCTAAACTACTGCATCTAGAGACTTGAAATTTTGTAGAGAAAGTTATATTATAACGTACACAAGCATTAAGAAAGGATTTTTTAAAATTCAGTTTATTAAGCACAAAAATATCAAGACAATAAAATAGTTGTATCAATATACATAATTTACAAAAAAAAAACAAACATATGTATTTCAAAGATTAATAATTATTTAAGGCACTATCGACATTTGTCAGTAGCTTTGAAGTTGAGCTAAGCAATTGCATTTGAAATACTTTTTTGCCAGTATTTTGCCATATCCGCCCCGAACGGTACTGCATACACATTAATCACAACCAAATACAATTACCCAAAGCCTCATAACCCCATCTCATAGCAAACCCGTTTTGCTTTGACTAAGCCTAACACTGATCTGTGGTGGTGATGGCTTACAGGTCAAGGGTATTGCATTCGCTCCAGAATCGTGATCATGAAAGCAAATCACCGATGGATTCTTAAGTCGTCTTAAATAGTTAATACCGGACTTAGAATTAGTGTATACATTAAGTCACCGGCCCCCACTCATCGCATGCAACAGTTTTGAGGTACCTCTAACTGGTACTGACCAGCATTAAGAGGTCTGACCAAACAGATGCGAATGCAATTCTTTCGTTTCTATTATAATTTAGATATTTTTAAGAAAATTTGATAAGTGATTAAATCTTTACTACGTGCTTTACATATTATCATAAATTATTGAAAAATAATATATTTAGACTATAAAAGATTAATTTTAAGTTGTAGACATTTAAATATTCTAAAAATTCTATTTTAATATGAACTAATTATCA
This sequence comes from Eumeta japonica, assembly GCA_005406025.1. NCBI lineage: Eukaryota > Metazoa > Arthropoda > Insecta > Lepidoptera > Psychidae > Eumeta > Eumeta japonica. Next base: position 172,901 of record BGZK01001215.1, read on the forward strand.
AGCGTATTTTTTTTATTTACACCTTACAAACGGTATTCCCTAATCTTTCGATTTTTGTAAGGCATTTTTGAAAGGAGGATGAAAGAATACAATGCTCAACAAAAATTTGGCATTCGTTTTTAAAAAATACTTATAAAAATACATTTATGCCCTCTAATAATCGTGAGGACTAAAATATAACTTGAAACAATACATGTCTATAATTGAATCTTCGATTTCTATATTTATGTAGAATTTTGACTTTATGTTATATGGAAATAGAAAAAGATGTTAACAATACCTGGAGCTGTAAAACTTGGAAATGCGTTAATTAATTTTACGTCTTGTTAAAAAATTAATACGCAATTAAAATTTAATGCAGTGGTTTGTGACAACAAAACTTTTAAATTAAGAGCAGATGACAGGCCATCCTATTGTTTAAACTAATACGCAAAAAAGTTACATATAAAATATAAACAAATACAATGGTGTAGTCAAGATCCGAGCCGTAGACTTTCCGTGAAAAGTCAAAATGAAATCATAACAATAACTCTGACATGCGCTTAGCATCGGATTTTTAAGGTTTGTTAAATTTCTTTTGATGCAATTTTTTCACTGATTTGCGTTTTGTATTATCCTAAGCATATTTACAAGCCATATGAGACGACATCTTTAATTTTTAATATAATACCAATTAATACAAATGTTTCGGCAAATATTTTATTGGTTCACTTTAAGTCCCAGTAGTTCTTTTCAAGCTCTTTATAATGACACTCGAATCAACGTCACAGCTAAACGTGTTCTCAAGCTACACTAATTTATGATTTTACTAAACGTTAATCCACAACAATCACACACGGACATTTACACTAGCCAGATAACGTCACGAGCAAAACAAACGCTGCATGATAAACACATACAGACATGTACTGTCCATTGTAACCTCAACCGTTGTTATAGCATTGTAAATTACTTAGTAATTAACGATTGAAATCTGAAGGTATTTTGTAACCTAAGAAAATTTGACCGGCTGTCTATAATTGTATATACTTAACGAGCAAAAAGACATTATCATGTCAAAAATGTGTGTGCTAAAAAAACTAAGCCAGTAACATACCAACAGTGATAATGCTTCACATACAAATAAACCTGACCTACTTACATAAATAAAATTTTTGATTCTACTACTCTTTCTGTGATTAAAAGAGACTATACTAAGTTTATGATTTCCCTATGAAATTCACTAATTGTGTAATTTGAAAAAAAAACGAAAACTAAATAAAATTTTATTCCAATTTAACTTATGCCTAAGCATTTTTTGATTATTAACTAAATATTCACTCCACTATAAGTTTGTCTGTTTTATTAGTTTTCGCTGAAAATATTGAAATTCAAAAACGCCAAAACATTTATATTAATAGCTTCTCTAAATTTGGCCAACTAATAAATTACTACACGATATGCAATATATCTGTATGCGTTTATATATGTAAATATGACTTTTATAGAAGTGTAATTGTAAAAAATTTTAAAAATCCAAATTGTCCTTTAGTACAAATTTGATTTGTAAAAATAAAAATACTTTTACAATCACAAGCCTGAACAAACAACACCGATATAACTTAAACCGACGGATCGCAAAGAAGTGAAAAGATCAAAGATCAAATCTATATCATGTTCTGCTCTCGATATCCGAAAGGGTTCAGTGTAACCTTTGTAAGCAAATCAGGGCAACGAAAAACGACTTCGTCCAGCTACGGCGGCCTACTGTGGTCTTTAATATCGCCATTCTCATTAATATTCGGATGCTGTCACGTTGGCCTGACCGCAACGGAATCCATAAGGATCCACATGGGCTTACGGGCGGGTCAGAGTTCGGCTTCTGCGCAGTGCCTACTTCCGCATACCATATAGGTTTTTTTTTCTTAAAGCCGACTATTGTCCGACTATGTACGTATGTACACGGTTTAATGTAAAAGACGTTTCACGATTACTTCAGTGTTTGTAGACTAAGACAACCTTATTAATATACATGCCTGTACATTTGTCGTTGTATATATATATATATATATATATATATATATATATATATATATATATATATATATGATTTCCGGACGGCAACAGTAGAGAAATCCTTAAGTGGCACGATAATGTTCTCATCAGCGTCGACATTAATCACCGCCCTCCGCCCCTCAGTCCCCCCCCCCCACTCTCTACCGGTGTTGGCGGGAGTTCATTGGTAACACTTAATTGGCCGGACTACTCTGCAGCTTTACGAAGGGCCAATTACAAGTTTTGTCGAGCATATTCTTACGTGTCTGTCTGTAACGAATTCGTCCTGCCTCTATGCGAACGCACCCATAACTTAGAGTAACATTGGTAAATTTTCATAATTGGGTGTATTAGAAATAAAAATGACTAATTTCGATATTGAGTTAATTTAAAAAAAAATCAACGTTATCGACGATTTTTCTCTACACATTAATTTTTATATAGTACTTTTGTTATTTCAAGCGTATATTTGACAAATTTTCAACTATTTCATTAAATTGAATTTTGTGTTTCTAAAATTTTTTATTGATTGTCTGTTCATGCAAGACATGACTAAATATTATCAGAAGTAAAATAATGAATAGTAAATATCGAAATCACTGCCTCCTCGAATGCTCTATTGAAAGGAGAATGTCCAATTTACCTTTTGAATAAACGAAATTATAATTTATTTAAAATAAAATAACAATTATTCAGACATAAAATACTAAAATAATTACGATTAACCACTGCTCCGAACTACTGATTTTAATCCAATTCAGGTATCATTATTTTATATTGGACTTTCTCCTTTGAAAAGTTTATCTTAGGAGTGACAATAACAGCTTTCATAGAGTTAACTGTATTATTAACTACAGTTTATATACACTTGCAATCTACATCGAATATTGGAATTCTAGTAAAATATTTTTGTGTCTTAAGTCGAAACAAATTACAATTGATCATATATTTCTAATAACATTTCTCTTAAGATTATTTTACCCCACATGATGGACCTCATTTTTTCTAATTGATAGCTTTCGACCTTAAGACCGTTTATAGACTAATGAGTACTGAATGCTATTTAGAAAGAAAAGAAGAAGAAAAATAAAAGAGATTTATACTCTGTATTTATATTACTAGCTTTCGACTGTCATAGTATTATCTGTTTTCATCGCAGCACCTATTTGATGACCTTCTTTTTTTAGTTTCAATATAAATTAACTTTTACAGATTTGTTTTAAAATTAATAAAATATTTTGTATTATTTTTTTGTTAAAAACAAATATAAAAAGAGATCGTCGAAGAGGCCTCGAGTATCAGGAAATCATAAAAAGAAATAAAAACATATTGTAATGTGTTGTACATAATTAAAACAAGAGAACAGTTGTTATGCAGATTATTATTATTATATAAACTAGAAAATGCCAATTTTAACTATTAATCTATATATTTAGTTCTATTGTAGCTATACTACACTCTATTTTAAAGGGCTGCAGCTAATATGTTACGATTGAAATGCGGTAACAAATGAAAAAAGTTAGCGTTTCCTTTTCTTACAATAAAATCTTCGAACAAATTTCCAAAACTGCTTTAAAAATTAAAAGTGTTGTTTGACGTTACTCCTTTCATAAAGCCCGCTATTTCTCCTCTTTTTCCAAAATTGCCTAATTGCCAGAATAAATCGTAGTTCTAGATCTCTTTTACGAGATTTGGTTAATGGCACTTCAAGTGAAATCCATTAATCTGTTGGGTTGCGCACAGGCCGCGCTTTCGCTCCGCCACTTAATTTTATCCTGCAATTTTTTTCTTATTTCAAAAGGAATTGCCATTAATTTTTTGATTTTTTTAAAACATATTTTCAATGTCCCTTATTAACATATTCAAAATAGAACGTTAAAATATAAATACGTCTACATATAAGTAAATATGAACGCCGCCCACTTAAGTCCTGAACAAAAAAATGAGGAAGGCAAAAGATAAGCGACACTTTTTTTCATAACATACGATAAAGAGCATCAACTACAACGTTAAATAAAAAGGTATAGAATAAAACCATCGATAATGGTGAAAATTTTAGGCTTGTGGTTGCGGCTCTTCATGGATGAAATGCGTATATAGATAATTAAGTTTGCACGGAATCCTCAGTGTGATTTCGATGCACTCTTATACCATGTTTTCTTTTCTTATCCCTGTTTAACACGCATTCGTACTCAAAATCACGTTAAGTCATCCTTCAGTCTGAAATAATTGTAGGAAAGTACGCTTTATCAATATTTATATCAAATTTAAAAATCTGTTTGAACAACAAGTAGTACAGAAGTCCTTCAAGCGCATACAAAATTCATTTTCCTTTGAAATATTGGGTTGGTGAAAAAGTTTTTTCATATTTTATACACAAATCCAATATAATATTTCATCACATTTTATTTACATTTGATTATGTTTTATGTATATGTATTATATATATTCGTTCAACAATTAGTTTCCATTTTGTAGGTAGTGATGTAATCCCATTACTATAGAAATTTTGGGACTTCCATTCAAAAAAAGTGTGACATGTAGTTTTGACAGTACTCTCTTGATGTTTACCTAACACTACCTAAAGAATTCTGAAGAGATCGAAACAGGTAGACATCTGAGGGTGGAAGGTCAGCATTATACCGTGGATACATTAACAATTCTCAACCAAACTCTCTCAATGTTTATTCAGTGACTTGTGATGTGTGCGGTCAGGCGCTATCATGATGCAAAACCACACCCTTTCTGTTGATGGTTTCCGGCCGTTTATTCTCTACTTCGTGCTTGAGTATCATCAGCTGTTAGCAGAAGATGTCCGAATTATGGTTTTTTCCCGGCGGTAAAAGCTCATAATGAATAATACCCTTCCAATCCTACCATACACATAGCATTGCCTTATTGCGTGTAAAAGCGGACTTCGCTATAGCCTGTGGAGCTTGCTTGCCTTTTGCACTTTTGCTATTTTTTTTTGCACGTTCTTGTCGTAGATAATCCATTTCTCATCACCAGTGATCAATCTTTTTAAAAACGGTTCGGTTTCATTACTTCTCAATAGAAAATCCCAAACGAGTACCTACATGATCCATTAGATTTCTTTCAGTGCACTTGTGTGGGACCCAAGTACCGAGCTTTTTTATGTGTCCAGCTTTTTTGAAATAAGTGAAAACTGTTTCTTCTTTTTTCAGCTATGTCGTAAGAACTAATATGTCGATCTTGCTCTACTTTTCCCAAAATGGCATCGACTTTATCGGTGATAGGTCGACCAGAACGAGGTTCATCTTTGACATCAAAATTACCGGACTGAAAACGCTTGAACCAGTTTTGTGCCACTTTTACCGACACTGCATTAGGTTCATAAACGTCACAAATTTTGTGTCACATTTTTCACTTTTTTGTAATAAAACTTCAAAATGTATAATTTCAACGTTAGAAACTCTCATTTTGGTGAACAGAAAAACGATAGAAAACTGGCAGCTATGCATATAATGGCTTTATAAAAGCCATCTACTTACTGGCAACCAAACCAACGAGACACGAACAGCAAAACCAAAGAGACTTTACTGCAACTTTTTACTTAAAAAGCTAAAAAAAAAATCTTTTTTCCCGACCTAATATGATAAAATAAATATTCACGCGCCTATCACAAAAATGTGTTCTTCATACTCTATCTAAATTCATCTTCGATAATAAAATATCCGTACATTACCCGGCTAATATGTAATATATGCGCAGATAAAGGGCCATTTTTCCCCGTTTAATGGTGTTTTAATGCATGACATCGGCATTTCGCGGCTATGGAGTTGTAACGCCGCCGAGAGTCGGCCGAGTCTCCTTTATGGGCACTTCCACAATAATATAACGACGATACTGCCCTATTATGAATATATTAAAGACGGTAATGGGGGGGTATGGCAAAAAAAAAATATTACGACTTATTGAATTTACAAAATTAGACAATTCCAGAATATATTATAAGACCAATTTAATATGAAGAGATAATTATTATTAACTGATCAACAATAATAAAAAGTTTAAAATTTGTTGTTCCTTTTTGAACAAAATCTTAAAAATAAAAGCACGACGAAAAAACATATACAAAGCTCACACCTTCTGATAATTTATAGCATACATTCAGTTAACTATTTTACAAATAAGTAGTGTGTATAAAACATGTTTTCAAAGTTTCAATCGCGTTTTAATTTTAACCCAATTGCAGTTATATCAGAGTTGACCGGTAGTCATCGTACACTTTCCAGTCGTCACAAAATCGCTAGTCTCCTCGCAGTCCCTATAGTTGCCGCAATCACTGATCTTCTCAACAAATCGTAAGTTACCGCCCTTAATCGTAAGATATGGCGTGGAATAACTCAACCTTTTGAGTTATTCCACGCCATACTTAACTTCCTCAAGCAGTCAATAACCGATCGAATTGAGGGTGCTTTATGAACATAAAATATGTATTTTTATTTGAAATTAGTAATAGAGAGTGAGCTTAGACTGTATGCCTCTTATGTCTTTTAATTTAAAATATAAATTTCCACACCATTCTCAAAAAAGCTAATGCCCGACAAGGCTTCTGTTTTTTTCAAAATGAACGTGTCACGATCGACGTACACTTTTTATGCAGAACTATCTCTGAAAACTGAACCTTTTCATTTGCCGCAAATGCTAATGGGCTCTCCACGGTTAAATGCGGTTTGTTCATTCAGAGCGCACCGAAGGGCCACAACCCCGAAAGTACGGACAGTTCAACACGGCGTAGCGAATAGTTTCGTTATTTTGGAACAGCCTTTACGTGGTTACTTCGTGTTATTGCGAACTTGTTTATATTCGAAACAGGATTACCATTAGTCGAGGCCTCCGGGACGTCCCCGTCTGTCTGTCACTATTACCTGTAACTGTATATCTAATAATTTTACAACCGGATTATTAAATCTGTCCTTTAATAAAACAATAACTTCTCTGATTCAACCAAAATTAAAAATTTCTTTAGAGGGGAGTTAAGAGCAAAACAATTGATTTGCCTCAAAAGAGTGGTATGATGTAACTGGAGTAATTTATGCAAATAAAAACCAATTGTCACGGGTCATCACGTGTGAGTAATTGACAGATTTCACTCATTTCTTTTGTGTTGCGTTGGTAATCGCCAGGACACAGTTTGTCTGAAAGAAAATGATCCTTTCAGATTGTCTTGTTTGTCTGTCCGTCTGTTTGTTCGGAATATTTTCACGGATCACGGTACACTTAAGATGCTTTTATATTGAAAATGTTTAGGGTTTCTCTATTTTTAAATAACTATTAAAAATTGTATAATCGGAATTGAATCAATGGTGGAGACGGAATCGAGATCGGAATGAAAATTGACACTCGAATCTAGATCAAGATGACTTGAAAAAGAAGGAACGGGATAAAAATGATGACGTGCGCAGCATCATCAGTCGTTATAAAACGTGGAGGAGTTCATTATACGTCCACACGGGTGGAGTCACGGGTAATGGCCGTCTAAAATGAAAACTCTCTATGGTTTGATATTTTTTTTAAACTCTATGAGAATTACCAAGGGCCCTTTTTGTTTAAGTGATTTCAAAAAAAATTAATTCGAAAATAGCTGGAAGCTAATGGAAAGATGTAAAATACATCTTTATTGTTCCGTAATATTTGATAAGAACCTTTATGAATTAACTAATTTTAATAAAATTTGGTATCGATATAGTTGGAAGCTAGAGAAATATACAAAGTACATAGTTTAGGTTTCCGTGATTAATTAATTAGGTTAGTAAAATCCTTTTTAGTTTGTCCAATTTTACTGAAATTTGGTAGGTTTATTTATTCATTTCTTTTTTATTTTAACGCAGAGAGACAGAGTGTACAGAGTGGCTTATGGTTTAGTGGTTTCGTTCTGTGAGCGTAATCAATATTCTTGTAATTTGACCCATTTCAATGAGATTTGGCAGATAGATAGCTTAAACTAAGGAAAAGGATATAGGCTATATTATCAGTGTTTAGAAGTAACTCGACGAAGGAGAAGTTACAGTTACTTCACGTCTGTTTCCTGTAAAAAGTGTGGTATCTCACAATTCAAGCGAGCCAATTTTCGTATTTCAAGCAAGTTGACGACAATATGACTCTACTGCAATAAAGAATCTCATATATCATTACACAAGCTTTACTACGACATAAATGAATATTAGGTATACTAAGTACTGAAAGACTTTGATCCATAAAGAGAACACAAATTGTATTACGATTATGGAATTTTTCGTCGAATTTAACGATCAAAGTGCCTCAATTAATTGAAAATGCTATATATAGAACCGAAAAACAGAAAAAAATCTAATTTAAAGTAACCTAGAGCAAGTAAGTGCTACATAGTCAAACTTATATTGTTAACCGTATTATACACTATAGTAATTTAAAAATAGTTAAAAGTGATGTTGGCCGTCGTTGTGTTGAACTTAAACCTTAAGATGCCTAATTCGAACCTGGCTGGGAGCAAATCAAAAAACGAGTTTTTTTCTTATAGGCAATTGACTGACTCGGTCCATGCTGAACTAACGAGGAAGTGAGCCACGAAAAGGCAAAGAGTCACTGTCGCCCTTGGACACTTGCAACTCCAAAAGAGTCACCAGTGTGTTGTCGCCTTCTTGATGGGAATAGGATATCTGATGGAGTAGAGAGCGGACTGATGGGGAGGGAAAATAGAGGTGACAGTTGATGGAGAGGGGTGATGGGTGTAATGACATTAGTAATAACGGTCCTTGGTGGCCGTCCACAACTCGCATCGAGCATCGTCTATGGCTTATGTTCAGAGCCCTTAATCGAACTAAAATATATATTGAGAGGGTTATACCTGTATATTATAATATATACATCATACGTGTATAAAATCGTAGCCCAATAGAAAACTTACAAAACTATCGATGTTTTTTTTTTAATATTTAACACAAAAATGTTAATTTAAGTACTGCTTTAACTATGTTTAAATAAAATAATAAATTGACATAAAAGTATAATTTAATACGATATTCTTTTGGAAAAAAAAAATAGCTTGGACTGAAGAACTATTGAACGTACGCACAGTGGAATTCCAGTTTAGGTTATATAGCTTTAAAATCTTTACCTTAAAATGGAAACAAATAGTATCAGCTTCAAACATAAACAAATAGAGAAACATGCTTCACCATATCGCAAATATCAAACTCATCGACTTTCCGGCCCGTCGCAGAGTGCCGTATTCGAGCGAACGCCGACAGCGCGGCCACGTATTTAACAACGACCCAATTTCGCTTATAAACCTTAAAAGCCGCTCCCCCGCGACCGGCGATCTTGTGATTTGCCTTAATTAACTCGTTAAAAACACGCGAAGGTGACTTCAGGAAACGTTTTTTTTTTTGAGATCTCTAGCAACGTAACTACGACGGTCACGAAACGGGAAGACGTGAAACGAAATGATGCCTCCGAGGTTCCGTATTTATTGAAGAATTTCGTACTCTCGTTTACGACTTTTTCGTTTTATTTCGTCGTAAAACTTTCGTCGGTGCGTCTGACTACCGGCCGTCTATGCCGCGCCTTTGACGACACATGTTTATCGTGTCGTCAATTTTAACAAATTTTCGATATTGATCTGGGTCTCTGCTGCGATTCTGATTGCGAGATATTTCAGAGAAAATTGCATCAAGATCCATTAACTAACCATGCATTACAAATATAAAACAACCGCTATTTTACTCGTATGACAATCAAACACACAATTTTGCACCAAAATAAATTTCGATGTCAACTCTTCTTACGAACATGTTCTCGATCTTACAACATCCCTTCAATCCTTCTGAAACTATTCCTTATGACAATGAATATTGTATTGAATTTGAATAATTATTGATAATATCTTACTATCTTAATATTATCGTAACAAGCTAATTTTTGAAATAAATCATAAAAAATAACAATCAAATTTTCAACATCATTAAATATAGTTAGTGACAGTTTTTTTATTCAATAAAAGGCCAAAAAGTTATAGTAAATTAGAGAAGAGAATTCAGTTTTTTTTTTTTTACATTTATATGTGCACTTTTTCGTAGCACATTATATATATATACAGTGTCGATACAAATATCTAAAGTTATCTGGCCTGGCGCACATTGAACCTCCACATTTAGTGAACGAAAAAGTCAATGAAATTTAATGATGACAAGAAACGGTGCTTGAATGCATTTAAATTTTATGCATTTCGACTCTCCGCAAATGACGCCCGACGCGAGTAAAAATTTTTATATTACTCACTAAAATGTGGATATTCTCATAAATGTAGAGACGGCGTATAAATTACAAATTTGTACGCAGCATACAAAAGAGATATTTACGCTCATAAAATCGTGAACATTTAAATACATTTCCATTCTTTGTTCGTCACAAACGGCAATAAGCTGAACCGTTCCGTAAACAATCTCATATAGATAATTATTTTTTTATGTTCCATATAAAATTCTGCATTTCAGTTTTGACTGTTTTGTTTATAATAAATTGTGTTTTTTTTATTTATTTGATAAATGAATAAGGGATCGAACAAATTTTTAATTTCGATATTTAAGATAAGCTGTTTAAAAAGTAGGTATAGAATAAGTACAGTATAAGAAACTTTGAAATGTTTTAAATTGTTGTTTTAAAACAGAACGAGATTACAATTAAAGGCGTTCTGTTCAAAAATTTGAAAGTCAAAACGTTTAAAGCGCTTAAACTTAAGATTTCATTGGCTTTTATTATCTTTTTAGACCTAATAGTGCGTCTAGCGGTCACTGTTTTAAATTTGTATCGTTCTCATGTTCAAATCTTTACACTTGCTAAATGAAAAATTTTTCGATGTCAAAATCACCATAATAGAACAACACGTTACATTATTTAGCACCAAAGAAAAAAATAACTGGCAAACGCACTAACCTCCTTCGTATTGCGCAGTCGAGTAATAAGGCTCCACAGCCGATCCAATATAACGAAGCCGCACGATTTTTTCCCATCCCGTTATTCAATTACGGAACTCCGAAATGCAGAAAACCCGAAATAACTGAGTCAGCCACCAGCCGAACGGCAGCTCTGGGTGCTATTAATGTCTAGAACAACATTTCTGAAAATAAGTTTATCAAGTGAACTCGTTTAACTTTTCTGGCGTCTAATGCTTAAGTTTTCCATTAATTCAATCCAGGTTTACCTCCATTGGTATAAAATATATGCTCCAGACAGTAATTTCACATGACAACTTCAAGAGTTTTATAAACTTTAATGCTTTCCCCTACATGATTCATTGTTATTGCAAAAAAATTGATTTTTATTTACAAATGAGTGTTGCAACGTTTTGTTGACTGTATTATTTTTAAATAAACCCTTTAATTATAAAATATTAAAAAAATGTATTCGTATTTGGTAATGTACCAAAATGGTGATTGAAATTCAAATCCCCTTTTAAATTTATGATTTTTATTAGGTGAAATATTATCTAAACATTACATATACCACACATTAGTATCTACAGTACTTATGTGTGGTATATAGTCGATAGTATGGTATTCGTCGTAGATCTCTAGAATTATTTATAGTATTCATTATGTTGATAAATAATAAAACAACATAATTTATGAAGACTCTGTACATAAAACTGCGTATGATCGAAATCCTTTGTTTAAAATAACTTCATTTTCTTAAAACAACTTCAATCCCACTTATGAATGGCTATAATATAAACTAAATTTTACATTATTTTTTTATAGGATTTTCTAGTGGCAAACGAGCATGTGGACCATCAGCAAGTAAATAGTCACAGCCGCCCAAGGACACTCGCAAACCCAAAGGGTAACTTGTGCATTGCCGTTCTTTTAAATGGAATTGCGCTTCATTCTTGAAGACCTTCTTACAAAAGTTCTTTGCGAATGTTGCTAATGATAAATCATTCCAAAGCCCCACCGCACGCGGCAGAATAATGCGCATGAAGCATACGATAGTAGAACGCTAGCCGTTAAAATGGTGCTGATGGTACAAAATAAAAAAAAAACAAAATTAAAAATATTTTTATTTCGTAGGTTATAAAATTACACTTCAAATACGTCATTAATACATTCTTTTCGACATTACCACCCATTCCAAATGCTGATTCGCTTAGAGAAGAATGGGCAAGAAACTCAAGGCTTGCTCTTTTTACTCATCAAATTTCCGACGAGCGGAACCATGACGGAAACGAGCGGCAGGGATGAGGAGAAATAACTCTTCAGAGCATTCCCCACAGTATACACGATAGAGCATGCGCAGATATGCTTCATCTCTTCGCAAAGACAGCGGATCGAGTCGACCGGATATTACAGATTTGTTGACGAATCAGGATGCTCTATGTTAGATGCGATCTAGAATCAAAAGTTAATGTTGGAATATCTCAACCCGCTTAGCGGATACTACTGGCATTTGTTCCATCGTCATCTAAAGTGGAATCATGAATCATTTAGTGTAATCTAAACCGTAAACGAGACGCGATCGGGATTGAGGTTAAAGACCGGGAGTAATCGAAATCAAGAACGGAAACAAGGTCCAGATCGAGTGTGGGACTAAAATTAAAATTAATAACGTCGTAGAATCGTAATAAGAGGCACTACCGAAGTAAGGCTTCAAAGCGGAACCAGGAACGAAAGCAGGATGAGAATCGGAATCTACATAAATCAAAACGGGGTTCGAAATCAAAAGCGAGACCGTGATTGAAATGTTGAGTGATGCAAATGGGCACCGAGAGAACACGATCGGACCGAAATCGATACCAGACTAGCAATGGGGATCGTGATTGAGAGCTTAATCAGCCCATGTACAAAATGAAGGAATTTATTCTATGTCCACGCAAGTGAAGCCGTGGGCGCTAGTATTAATATAAAGCTAGTGGTAGTACGAAGCTAGTGCCGAAGTAAATTTTCTATTTTCAAACGTCATTCAAATTTAAAAACGAAAAAGAACCGCAAAGTATAGGAAACTGCACAAATGAAAAAAAAAGTATTTGAAATCTGACAGATTTCACTTTATTTCCCAAAATGAATCAATAAAAAAGAGAAATGTTATTGTAATAAGGTAACTGTTGAACAAAACTAAAAACTCTAACTAAATTTATTTATTGATATTATGCGATAGACAAATGTTTTAAATGATCTCTGAATGAATTTTAAATACTTATGCTTTATCAATTAGTGAATCATTATTGGTTTTTTGAAATTTAATATTAAAATAACGACACAAAAACAACCGCGGCCAGTACGATCTGTTCTTCCAATTCTTCATTATATGTCTTGATTTTCTCTTTGATCTTGTTATTATTTTGTCTTTTGCTCATTCCTTCCAATTTTATTTCAGAGCAACTGCGTGTCCTTCCTTATAGGATATTAGGGATGGATAAAGATACTTGCTGCCCCGCGGAGGTGAAAAAGACAAAGAACAAGGAGTATTTTGTTTCCAACATATCTATGAGTATATGATAATATGGGTTTTAGAATTGAAAAATCCCGGTTTGAATTTATGTCTTTTCATTATTTCATATGTAATTCGACTGTAGTTAATTTATAGTATAAAATTTTTGAAGTAATTCTATTTAGCACCAGAGGTCATTTGTTTATTTTTATTATTTTATTTATTATACAGAAATATGGCTCAGAGTCAAAACTCAATTATTATCATTATTGCTAAAGGTTGTTTTGTTGACAATTATTAAATTATAAAAAAATGCTATAGAGAGATAAAATATTTAAAATAAAAAGTAAATTACACAAATGAAACTAAAAACTTTCTCTAATTTTCCTTTTGATTCTCAACAGTCACATCGACTATACGTTGGTGGCATACAAATTAACTCAAAATGTACTTTTAAAGACGCTCAGTGGAATCGGATACGATGCTCGGATAAAGTATTCTTCTAATTCTTCGCCAAAATAACGCCAATCTGGAGTTGCGAATCGAGCGTTTATCTATGCCGTTGGCAACGCGAACGAAACAGCAAGCGAGTTCGTTGTCCATCGACGAAATACCTATTAGCGCCGGCGACATGTCGGCGCCTCACACCACCAGCGCTGCTCGAGCACGGCCCGACAGACTGCGCGCCTCACGATGTACAGCTATGTATTACAAGTGCTGTATACACTGCTCTGTGCAATAGACATTTCTCCGTTAAGAAACATAGAAGCGACGAATTGAATACTGACTATATATAACAAGTCATGGCACTCGTATTGTAGCTTCGGTTTAACTTTCACCCTTTAAAGATATATTCGGGAGCAACTTAAAAGCTCCCTTCGGCGTAGAGGATACCATTATCTTCAAGAAGATGCTTAATTTCTAATAGGTACAGATTTAGCTAACGTTGTTAAGGATTTTTGAAATAAAATAGATTTTGAAGTTATAAAACACTTTACATGTAGATATTGTCACTCATAAGCACGATATCCCATGTATTACTTTCACAAAGAAATTAACGTTGAATTTAAACTGTATTGAATCATTTCATCAAATCACTACCTTATTCTTGTGAAGCTGAGAATCGTCGCTGCCGCACATTCAATTGTAGAAAAATAAAAATAACAAACTTGAACAAGATGTCGATCACATTTAAAGAATTCGATACCTCTGAACTACTGATTACTGTATATCTCATCAAATAGAACAACGACATTCGACTCAGTTACAGAAGTTCTCATCGAGCACGTCAGGGGTGATCAGGACAGTTGAGTGATCCCGGAGACTAGGATAATCGGAAATAGCCCGCATATGAACTCGAACTGCTAACAGGTAAATAACTCAAAAGAAAATCTTCCTGCATAGAATCGGTCTAGAGCACGTGCTCTCGAAACTTGTGTGAGAACTGAGATGAAGGACGTTCCTAATGAAGATTGCTGCATCCTCATTAAAGTAGTAACTCCTCATCATCAGACTTACATAAGGTGGCCCTTATGCTATACGGGCATGTCCCAACAGCAGCCCTTAGCAACCCCGATAACTCCCTAGTTTTCAAGGATCAAGAGATAACATAATTCATAGTGAACAATATTGAACTTCAACATTCCTTTACTTTCCTGTTATATTATTAATATCTTGAATGGATTAGGCTACCTGGACGACGTACCTAATACGTATATGTTGAACATAAAAAGCCTTGCACCGAACAGTACAAAGTTTCTCGTAGACTGGACGGCAAATGAAACATCTAATATTCTTTTATAGGCCGATGAGATGAAGAAGAGCTCACAAATTTTTACCATTTATCGAAATAATGACAAATAAATAAGTGGAAAAACGAATCAAACATTTCACTAATAGTGCTACCACGTATCTATAAATCAAGAGAGCGTGTCTAGATAATATGAAACTACGCCTTATTGCGAGCGCCCTACTTGTACCGTTGCGTTTTATATCTCTATTTTGGATTTAATAAAATATTACATACAAATTATTGTAATTTTAAGATTAATAAACTGAATGCATTAATGGGTATTTTTAAAAAAAATAATCTGATTTCATGATTTCTTAAATATTTCATCATGAACAATCCTTTGCTTTGTAGCGACGTACTCGGGACTGCACTTATTTCGCTGAAGCAACACTTGTTGTCGATTTTGATGACTCAGAGAGCTTTTTGGCCGGTCTTCTTAATATGTTCCCTTCTGTTCTTACATCAGTCACTCGTACTTAATCATCTCGACCTGGAAATACTATCACTACTAGTCCGTAAGACCATATATTGCGGGGTAGAGTTGGATCCACAAAGAGTACTAGGTCTCTGACCTGCAGTGTTTTCCCTGGTTCTTGTATCTTCCTTTAGTATTGCAGTGAAGGGAGGTATTCCCTTAACTAGCGACTCTAAAACGTATTAACTAAGCGTTGAGCTCGCCTCACTGTCAATATAAATTAAGGTCCGAATAATCGAAAATACTAGAAATTTATACCGAATCTTCTTATTTTCTTAGGGTTTCTTCATAGTGCTATCATACATTTTAATGCCATTATTACAG